>PVKP010005529.1:0-88901 GCA_004027715.1 Plecturocebus donacophilus | reverse complement strand
TATATATACCTATATATATATACATATATATGTGTATATATACCTATATATATATACATATATATGTGTATATATATATGTGTGTGTGTGTATATATATGTGTGTGTGTATGTGTGTGTGTGTGTATATATATATATGTGTATGTGTGTGTGTGTGTGTATATATATATATATGACCAATCTCTACTCCAGTTCTTTTTTTCCACAGCTCTCAAGGGCATCTATAACAATAATAAAACATCTAAATAAACGGCATCTAAAACAAATAATAGGATCCTGTTACTAACTTACTAGATTTTAGTGGTTCTCTAAAGTCTCTAACAAAAACATCAATTTCCAAGCGTGGCATAAAAGGGCTTTAAAATTTGAATACTTCATTTCTTTCTATCTCTTCTACCATCCAGTCTTTACAGTTTCCAAGTTTCCACATTTTCCAGACTGCTTGCTTTCATGTAAGCTGTTTCCTGCCTTCACCCCTAGATAAATGCCTCTCTATTCTATGAAGCTGTGTTTAAATATTGCCACTTTTTGTCTGTTGTAGATTTCACGAGATGCTCCTTCAAAAAAAAAAAGAGAGAAAATGGGAGAAGGAAAGAGATAATCATAGTGGCAAAGTGAAAAGCTAGAACAGCTGCCTGGAATACACCTTATGATCTTGCTTTTGCAACTATTTTGTCTGTGACTTCTAAAATGCTGCTTTATTCTCTGCCTTGGTTATTTTATTAATTTATTAATAAAGATGGCACAGATCACTTTTAAATTCCATTATATTTCTTTTTTCTTTTTTCTTTTGAGACAGACTCTCGCTCCGTCCAGGCGCCAGGCTGGAGTGCAATGGTGCGACCTCGGCTCACCGCAACCTCTGCCTCCCGGGTTCAAGCGCTTCTCCTGCCTCAACCTCCAAAGTAGCTGGGACTACAGGTGCGCGCCACCATGCCCAGCTAATTTTTGTATTTTAGCAGAGACAGGGTTTCACCATGTTGGCCAGGATGGTCTCGATCTCTTGACCTCGTGATCTGCCCGCCTCGGCCTCCCAAAGTGCTGGGATTACAGGCGTGAGCCACCGCGCCCGGCCTCCATTATGTTTCTTATGGTCATCTTCTTCTACGGACTCAAGAGTGAGAAGGAAAAAAATGAAAGGGAAGACAACATGGAATAAAATAGCAGAACAGAATCTCTGTTAAGACTCTATTTTACCTCTCTTAAGAGACCAGAGATGAAGGAGATAAAATGTAAAGGTAATGTGCACAAACAGAGGGTGTGTTGAAACTGGAAAATTATTCCACAGGAATAATCCTTACTTCTGTTATTACAAAAATGTTAAGATTTTAAAAAGAGAGCAAGAAATGGCATTACATAATGAACGATCTTAAGCGTGAAGGGTGGTGCAAATAAAAAAAATTGGACATTATTTGAACGGCTATAATTTATTTATTATCAAATATTTACTGAGCCTCTACAGAGCAGGATTTTCTATCCTAGGCTATGGTACTAAAACAGTGAAGAATATAAAAAAGACGACCTTGAATTTTGCCCTTATAGAGCATTATTAAGATTGTCAAATTGTACTGTTGGTTATACAGCTTGAATTTCTGGAAGGTCCAATTGGTTTAAATTATAATTTGCTTCAATAAAGCTCAGCAGCTGGCCACTGGAGGGGCAGATGCTGTCGGCGCTTCTGAAGGGTTTGGTGAGGAGAAAGAGGTCAGAGATGAGGAATCTTATGGTGGTTGTGAATTTTATTTAAAATATGGTTCTGGATAGTTGGGAAGACAAATGAAGCATGAATATTAGAAGTCAGAGACCAGGTCAAGATGAGGATGAAAAGTGAGTATTCTCTAGTTATGATATTCAGTTACAAATGATTTAAATTTATGATTTTAAGCAAGCTAACCATAACGAAAACACATAATGCACAAGGCAAGAAGCCAACATTCAGAAAGCAATGATATTACAACTAAATGAAAATTATTAACTCCAGTTGTACACTTGATTACCCTTGAGTGGCTTCAGTTGATTTGGGTAAGACTCACATATGAAGAAATGTGAGATTTTATCCTGCATTTTTGGCTCAGTTCATAGTCCTCACACAAACACTACAATGCAAGTCCAAGGAATTAGATAGCATTGCATAAGATACTTTTTTCTGTGATTTGTCGAGAACAAACCAAATAATTCAATCTGAGAATATAATGGAAATAGGATAACTGAAAGAATATTGTAGATGAAGACATATCTTTACACATTTAATCTCCTGAATATCAGTTGTTAAGTAATTTTATCTTTTTACAAGATTTTAAGAAAAAATCCAGCATAGCAGAACTCTCAGGATTTATCACCACATTTAAAATGCATGAGTGGACAACTGTGTATGAGTTAGTTATTAGATTTTATCCTGAGAGGTAGACATTGTCATGACACCTAAGACAATGATTCACCAAAAGAAAAGGAAAGAAAAAAGAAAGAGTAAAACACTTGATTCGGTTTTGCAAAAGGAAATTACCTTTAGTGAAACATGATTAAATATAATATGAAAAATCATACAAATGCCATATTATTTGCACTCCTTTAAATAGCAATTTACTATGCATTTGTGATTCTATAAATTCCTACTAAATGTAATTACCATACTTCTCATTTTCTTAAAACTATTACTGCATACCAAGTTGCAACATCAAACTCGTTGGTTAAAAGTAGGCCAAATGTTATTGTCAACAGAAAATAATTTTATTTCTCCTGAAATAATGACTAGCTTTAATGTGTGTGGGGCAGCACTCTAGATAGGCAATCCCATACATGTATACAACTAAATTGGAAAATAGAGGAATATCTGATTAGTCACGGCAAGAGCCACTGATATAGATGACTTAGGATCTATGCCTGTGTTTCAAACAGTGGCTGTACCAGTGACTTAAATTGGGTACACAGACTCTTCAAATGCCGGTAAATTCTGTTGGAGCACAAGTTGGGCTACTGAAAATTATGAAATTATTTTGGGTTGCATGCAATAAAATTTCTTGAAGATATTCTTCTAGGTAATTCATTTTTATTCTTAGGCTATTAAAAGTAAAACTAAAACATATAGGAAAATCTGTACTTATTTTTACATTTATTTTTTATGTATGAATACCTCTTCATCATTTAATTGTTAAACATTTATACTGATGGTCTAATATTAAGGAACTTGCATATACCTGAGTGTCTTTCCGTCACAGTCTGGAGATGATGAAGCATTGCTGTTGCGCAGCTGCAGATTAATTCTTGGACAGTTTTTTCTGCTTCACTACCTCTTTTGTAGGTGCCAAAAATAAGTGCTGATTGTGCCAAGTTGTGTCTTTATCACCTGTCAAAGGTCTGGGGGCACTGTCGTATGGCATCTAAGGTAAATATGCATTTACCCTTGCATCCGCCTTTCTCGTTGCATTGTATTCAGAAAGCTTTCTTTTCTTTCATTAGCCTTTGTCATCTGTTGTATGAAGTAATCTTGAAGTTTATTGTGATGTTTTTATTTTTTTCCCATTTGCCTTTTCACACATGGTGACTTCTTAAAGCCACCTAAAATTTTGAAACTCAAAAGTTAAATCTACCTTATTTTCACTGCCACTTAGCCATCTTTTGTTTTCAAGTTTGAAGATGTTTTATTTGCATTTATATTTGCAAATGGCATGAAAGTGTAGTATAAAATATTATAATAAAATTTTATAGAAATACATCAGCCTTTTTCAATTATTTTCTGTATCCACAGAACTAAAATATATGCTGTATAATATGGCTTTCTATTATGCTGGGATTTAGATACAAGAATTCTGAAGAAAAAAATCGCTTTTTTTTTTTTTACAGTAAATGATAGTAAAGCTAAGTCATTTCAATTAAAATAGGGATAAAAATAAATAGTATAGTTACTGAGGTTTCTTCTACCTTTTCAGGTCATTAACTTTTAATTATCTAAAATGTTCAGTCACTATAAAGAACTTAAAATATATTTTATATCGGGGTAATCGGTAATATAAAGGTACTGCATTAAAATTCAGTAGGTGAGATTAAAAGTATTATTTTTTATACATTAGGTCAGATTTTATTTTTTCTGTTATGCATAGGGAAATAAAATATTAACATATAATTTTTTGCTTCTATTTGTAAACATTTTAATTTGATATACTTTTTAAGAAGACCAGATTTAAAATAGTACAGTTTAGTTTTTATGAAAAGTATATCTAATTAAAATGTTCACAAATAGAAGCAAATTTAAATAGATTTAAAATATTACAGTCTAGTCTTCATATTTAAAATATTATAGTCTACTTTTCATAAAAAAAGTTTTTTGCAAAACTCGACTGTCACTGAGAAAGTAATAATATATTAGGATTGAAAAAGCAGAACCGATGCCAATGCTTACCTGATTTTGATGAATGCGCTTTGAAGGTTTGCTTTCCTTACCCTACGAAACTGACAAAAATGGAAGACTTGCATAATATCCTATGGAGGAGAGTGCCAGAGATTTCACTTGCCATGTGCCAGTGATCGGGATATACACCAGTGCATTTGCTACGTTTATTGAAATTAGGATCACGAACTGTGAACTACAGAAAGTGCAGGCATATAATGATTTTAAAAAAATTGATTCATATATGTAGATGTATGTGTGTATGCACATATCTGTGCATATATACTCACAATTTTGTTGTTGTATAAATATTATCTTTTGCTACATTTAGTAATAAAGTTTTATTTCTAACTGAGTCTCTTTCAAGCTTTTGTGGTATGAAATGGAAAAGAGAGAAATGAGAAACAAATCCAAATCTGGATTCTGCTCTCTGAGAGGTGTTCTCCAAAGGCTTCTAGCTTTACTTACTGGGTGGTTCTTTTTTATTCATCTCTTGTCATCTTTAGTAACTGTAGATCTTTCTCCTTACTACCTTTGGGGACAAAGGTTGTTTTTAAGGCATGAACACTAAAATATTTTTCAGTCCAGGTTGTCGTTTCTTTGGAAATATAACTTCCTCAAAATTTAGGAGACTTTTATTTCCTGCCTGCCAGTTTTATGTGCCAGCAACCATATCCAAAGTTTTTTCTAGACATAATTCTGTTTTTTTTTTTTGACAGAGTTGCACTCTGTTGCCCAGGCTGAAGTGCAGTGGCACAATCTCGGCTCACAACAACCTCCCCCTCCTGAACTGAAAAGATTCTCCTGCCTCAGCCTTCCAAGCAGTAGACACATGATCTCACCATGTTGGCCAGGCTGATTTTGAATTCTTGACTCCTGGTGACCTGCCTACCTAGGCCTCCCAGAGTACTGGGATGACGGGTTCACGTGAGCCACCACGCCCAGCCTATACATAATTGTTCAGCTTTCTTCTGTTTTCTTTTTCTTTCTTTTACCTTTCTTTCTTTCTCTTTTTTCTTTATTTCTTTCTTTCATTTTTTGCTTTCTTTTTCTTTGCTCCTTTCTCCCTTCCTTCATTTCTCCCCCTTTTAATGGGAAACAATTTAAACCTATTAGAAAAAGTCCTCGTAGATAGGAAGGTTACAGCTGCTCATCTGATCTTTGCTGCAAGACTCAGTCCTTGGATCCGTTGGGAAATCTTGCTAGGCCTCCGGCACTGAGGAAATTTTTTTCAGCTCTGTCTACAGCTTGACCTCCAACCATCATCTTTTCCAAACTATAAGACCTTGACATAACCATAAGAGACAACCAATAATTATCTTAACTTGTCTTTCTCTTGTAACGCTTTGTTAGATACAGTCAATAGTAACCAATATACATTCTGATTCTTTCCAGCCACTTCCTCTAAACTTACAGGTCCAGTTCTCACATGGTCTTACTTCTAATGTATCTCAGGCATCCATCTTATAAGTCTTTGTTATGGTGGAGCAGGGGTCTGCAGTCATAAGGCCTGCTATAGCTGTGTCCTCACCACCATCTGACAACCAATAAATCAGTGCTGCACATTTAGGTATTCTCATACCAACTTACGTTTTATGATAGTTAATGCTAGTTGGTAAAATGTCAGTTTCTATATTTCAGTGAATCAACAAAATGGAAGATAATTGTCACGCATATGGAGTTCAGTTGGTGGCAGGGAGCGGGCTAAGGGTTTTGTTTCTCAGAGTCACTTTGCTCGGGCTCCGTCCATCCCTCAGAGACTCAGTCTTGTACTCGATTCTACGCATCTGGCTGACAGATGGGGAAGGAAGTAAGGGTAATACATGGGCAATTTTTATGGCTTAGGAGTGGAAATTATACACATTTTACAACTTTTGCCCATTTCTGTTGGCTAAAATGCAGGCCTATGACTATATCTCGGTACCAGGATGTTTATGTGTCCCGGGGAAAAATAATGGATTATAGGTACAGTTGGTAAGTCTCTCTGTCTCTCTTTCTCTCTTCTCTGTCTCTGTCTGTCTCTCTCTGAGACAGGGTCTCCCTTTGTCATCCTGGCTGGAGTACAGTAGCACAATGATAGCCCACTGCAGGTCTGAGCTTCCAGGCTTAAACAATACTCTTGCCTCAACCTCTAGACTGGCTGGGACTACAGGTGCATTCTACCATGCCTGGTTTATTTTTAAATATTTTTGTAGAGATGGAATCTTGCTTACTTGCCCAGCCTAGTCTCAAAATCCCGGCCTTTCTTCTGCCTCTGCCTTCCAAATTGCTGGGATTACAGGTGTGAGCCACTACACTCTGCCTAAACTTTATTTCTCTTAATTAGGACACAGATTATTTGAATAATTCTCTCTTTTAAGTGATAGATTTGTGATAAGTTGCTTTTCTTAAAAAGGCAAAGTGTTTCCTTGTCTATACTTTCAATGTTCCATCATGACAATTTCTTAATCACATAAAACATATATTGTTAAATTATGCCCCATGGATTGGCTGCCTTATTTTTGTAAATAAAGGTTTATTGGAACATAGCCTTTCTCATTCATTTACATATTGTTTCTGGCTTTTTTCACACTACAAAGGCAGTGTTGATTATTTCCAATAGAAACTTTACTTTTAAGAAAGCTTGTTGACTCCTGACTTATAAAATTCAAAATTAGCTTTGCATATATCTGTTTAAAACAATGAATGAAAAAATGCTCTTTTTTCCATACATGTTATTCTTATTGATCTCAAACCAACCTCAATCATATTTTATTTAAGGAAGTAAATGATGATTTACTTTCTTTTTAAGTTGACAGCATAATTTTTAATACTTGAGCATTGGAGAATCAAATTACTCATGTAGGAAATAACATTTAATTATAAAATCAATGTGATTTTGGCAAACTCCCAGACATAAAATTCCTTTCTATATCTTTTTCTACTTGATCAAGATGCAGGGAAACAGAGAAATGTTTTCAAAATATATGTTGTCATACCTCCAAAGAGAAGTGATGCTACATATTTGGACAATGAAACATCTGGAATGTTTGATGTATCTTGGAATGGCCAGTGAATCAAGGGTTTGTATTATGGGAAGATTTAATAATATCAAGTTTCCATTGATTTTTCTTCAATCTCAGTACACAGTATCCTCAATTTATAATCCTGAAAACTGACAGATCAATGTAACCACACAGGTAAGCTGTTATGTGAGAGCTGGGACCATGACATCTGACATCACATCCATTAACAGTTTTCACTATGATGCAGCTCTTTTCAGGTTACCAGCCCATGGGTTTTTAGTTACTTTCCCAAATAGCCTCAACACTTCATATTGTTGCTTTATCCTTTGAGAAAATGAAAACTGCTCTTGCATTGAGCTAGGTGTTTTATATGCCTTATATAATTTGTTCCTTAACAATGTTTAACTTGTTCATTAATACCATCATTATGCTGATGAAAAAGGGCCTCAAAGCAGCTAAGTAACCTGCCTAAGCTTACACAGGAAATACAAGTTCTTAGTTTTGTTACTTTGATTAGCTATCATTTTGGTTTTTTGCACTAACAAGCATTTCGAAGGCAGCAAAGTAAGTGTGATGTATTAGGTAGATAGGGAGGAGACCTACTAAATAGGGTGATTAGAGAAGCCTTTCTGAAAAGGTGATATTTATGCTGGCACTCAAAATGAATCAATCATGAGAAACTCTTTTTCTTTGACAATAGGAGTAATGATCTTTAAAGAAAAATAAACGATGTTTTAAATTTTACGGAGCAATATTCTAATCATATTTTTCTCCTGCTAAACGAATCTATTGAGTTCTTTATTTCAGACATTTTCTTTTTTGGTTCAAAATTACTCATCTGCTCAATTTTTGGATGTTAAATCACTGGTAAAATTTTTCAGCATTTCATCTCTCTTTGTCATGCTTTTGAACATATGAAAGTTATAGTAAAGTTTGTTTTTAATAACTCTAAAATCTTAATGACTATGGGTTTTGTTCTATCGTATATTTTTTTCTCTAGGTTTTTGACCATCTCTTCTTATATCTTGTCATGCCTGATGGTTTTTAATTCAGTGGTAGTCATGGTGTGTAAAAAATTGTAGAGACTCTGAATTTTGTCACCTTTGTTTAGAGAAAACTTAATATTCATTTGTTAGGCATGTGACATACAGATAGATCACCTTGATTCAATTTTGAGACAGATTTTTCTAAGCTTTTTCAGGTTTTGGCAGGGATCATCTACCTCTACTTGGTTCTTACAAATCTACAGGATAGATTTTCAGTGATGTCACCTAAAAGGCTAGTATCTTTCACGTCTCCTCTTTTATGTTGGACAAAAGGGTCCATTTTTGTCACCCTAGCACTATGAAATTGTTAAGAGCTCTGTTTAGGTTTTTAGCCTTTATCAACCTTTTTTTTTCTCCTAATTTCTTGTATTTAGCCCTTTATGCAAAGAGTAGGAATCATCAAAGAATTGAGGGAAAAGGCACACCAAATTTTACTTCATTTTCCTGGGATTCCCTTTACTCCTAAATCAGCTCCTCAATTTTCTGTTGCCATATGTAACCGGAACTTCTATATTTTTTCTTTTCAATCCTAATGAATCCTCCCAAATAATCCATGATACTGTTTTCTGTTTACGATCTCTGTCCTGCCCTAGGAATTTGCAAATGTGCAAAGTTACATACACACACGCACACACACACACACACACACACAACAGTGGAAAATGTAGGACTTTTTTTTAATGCGTTTTTCTTCTCAAGATCTTGGCTTCTCAAATCCTGGCTTTGTCTGCTCCAACATTCTCCCAAACTGCTGTTTCCTTGTTTGTTTTAATTTTAACCATCTTTAACAGTTTCTTGGCAGAAGTCTGTCTGACACAAATTTATCATAGATGGAGGCAGAAGACAGGAAAGTGACTCTGGGTTTGAGCTCCCTGTCTAGATTAATAAACATGTTTTCATAGGCATTTCAAAAAATCTCTCCATATAAGTCTTCTCAGCTATGAATGAAGATGATGATGATAGTTTAAGAGATTATGATTATACACACTTATATATACACATACACAGGCACACACACACACACAAAGTCATGTGCCACATAATGACATTTCAGTCAAGGACAGGTCACTTAAATGATTGTAGTTCACAAGATTATGATGGCTCTGAAAAATTCCTATCAACTAGTGATGCTGTAGCCATCATGATGTAAATACAAACATAGCCTTTTCTATCTTTAGGTATGTTTAGATAGATAAATACTTACAATTGTTTTATAATTCCCGACAGTATTTAGTAACGTAATATGGTGTACAGGTTTGTAGCCTAGGTTTACCTGCCTATACAACATAGGCAGGCAGATCACCTGACTTCAGGTGAAACCCCATCTCTTCATCACAGAATTAGCCGGGAGTGGTGGCACATGCCTGTAATCCCAGCTACTTGGGAGGCTGAGGTAGAACAATTGCTTGAACCAGAGAGGTGGAGGTTGCAGTGAGCTGAGATCATGTCATTGCACCCCATCCTGGGCAACAAGAGTGAAACTCCATCTCAAAATAATATATATATATATATATATATATATATATACACACACACACATATATATTATTTACACATATATATTATAGCCTAGGTGTGTAGTAATGTATACCATCTAGGTTAGTTTAACTACACTCCATGATATTCTCACAATGATAAAATAACCTAACAATCCATTTCTCAGAACATATTCTGGTTGTTAAATAATGCATGAGTGTGTGTGTGGTGTGTGTGTGTGTGTGTGTGAATCCCCCAGCAGCACACCTTGCATATACTAAGCAAGCAGGAATTGTTGGTTCTTTTGCCTTTTCTTGTTTTATTCAAAGGTCATATTTTTAACTGTTCATTGATCCATATTTATCAGATCAGTGACATTTCCATGATATGTGTAATAAGGTTTGGATGATAATAGAGAAGAAATAAATATGCAGAAAGTATAGCATGCATGAATATAGTGCAAGAAATACATTTTATCTGCATATCAGGTACCTTCCTAAATATTAAATTTTTCATAAATTTTTATGTTGTACTTAATATGATTTCACATTTAATAAAACCAAATAAGTAAATTAAATAATACATAACATAACGACCTATTTTATTTTAGTAAGATATTCAACAGTTGGTAAAGAGAAATAATATGCACTCATTGCATTTGGATGTGCTAAAGTCTATATAAAATGGATCAAGTGATGTAAGCTAGATTTTGTGAAAATACAAATATATTTTAAATCCATTTGTAGTGTTCCTTGCCAAATATTCAAAAAGTATTGTAAGTGCTTTTGTCATTCACATGAATGTAAAGATATTTTTACACTCATTTATTTAATGAATTCATCCTTTCATTTACCATGCTGTAAATTCTTTTCAAAGGCAGAAATCTATAAGAATTGATAATCATCTTTTTGTTTACCGTTTTTCATTGTGAGTTTCCTTAATTAGCGCTGTGGATTCATTTTCATGGCAGGTGATTACTTATCACTCCACTTTTCCAGGGCTAGCAGCCTAGCAGATCAATGAGAAACTCATTGCCTGAAAGAGATTAGGTAATAGGTTCGTCAGAACCATTTGCTCCAGTCAAGAAACGTGTAAAATAAATAGATTGTTCTCAAAATTCCATTCAAGAATTGAACAATTTAATTATTATACTATTCACCTTCTTTGAAGAAAATGTGAATTAAATATAAATCCAGAAAATATCTTAAAATGAAACCCAGGGAGCCATGAGCCACAGGGAAATGAAGCAGCTGAGAGAGAGGCCAAAAGTTCATTTTTCCCAATAGACAATAGGCATTAAGTAAAGTGATCATTGGGATTGATCAAATCAGACCAATCACCCTAGATGAGTTTCTCTCACATCTCCACCCAGGCTGGGGTTAGCACTGCTGAGAGTTTAGTTTAATCTAGGAGAAGGGGGAGGTCTGGTATACACACAAGAAGAGCAAGTAAGTTCAATAGCACCAGTTTTAATGATTTTGTATTCCCTGAACCAATACAATTCTAAAGAATGTTTGAGACCAACACATTTTTTTTTGCCAAAGTAGCAAAATCATTTTTAAGAAAAAAGAACCACCAAAAAAATGACAACCATAATTTATTTCAGAAAAATAAGGCATTTTTTGAAATAAAATGATAAAAAAATGCAACCTTAACACATTATTATAAGAAAAATAATAAAAGTGTTGAAAATCCTGCATATGTATAAATACACACACATGAACACACACACATACACACACACACACACACACACACACACACAGGTACATTATTTTCACTTAGTGCACCATTGAAACAGGAGCAGGGAACTGCCGTCATCTGAACACTAGCTTAACTGACTGTTATAGAACCTTCTTTTTATGCTCCTCAGAGTGCATGTGGTGCTCTCATTTCATTGTTTCATTTAGCATTTTTTAACAACCATAAAAGTTTTTATATGTAATATCTTCCAGTTTCTTAACTGAATTCCTTCAAGTTATTATTTTAATATGATAGTGTGTTTTATTTATTGTTTTAGCATTGAGTATTAATATGTAGCATTTTTTACACTGGGAAGGTAAGTGTGTGTTTGCGAATGAATAGAAGATGATAAGGTAAGATCTTCTTTCACCTCATAACCTTATAAGCTTGTTTTCAATCCACTGATAATCTGAATATGGAGTTGGTCCTTCAACCAGTTTCTATGGTTTTGTAATACACAAAGTGCTGATTCAATGCTTACATGAAAGTTGCTATGTTTTAGACATGTATTTCATACTTCAGGAAATGATTCAGCAGAATAACACTCATATGAAAACATTTGTTAGATAAAGCGCTGAATTCTAAACCTGTTACAATCTGACATTCACGTAGGATCTATAAAATGAGGATATGAATTTTTGTTGCTGTTGAGGGTAGTGTGTTAAAGTATTTGAATTAATTACCAATGCTTTTGAATTGGGACTTTGGCCAACAAACATATGAAAAAATGCTCAACATCACTAATGATCAGGGAACTGCAAATCAAAACTACAATTGCAATACCACCTTATTCCAGAATAGTAAAAAAAATTTTAAAAATAGATGTTGGTGTGTGTTCTGTGAAATGGAACCCTTCTACACTGCTGGTGGGAATGTAAACTAGTATAACCACTATGGAAAACAGTGTGGAGATGTCCTAAAGAACAAAAAGTAGAACTACCATTTGATCCACCAATATCACTACTGGGTGTCTACTCAGAGGAAAAGAAGTCATTATACAAAAAAGATACTTACACACATATGTTTATGTTGCAGCATAATTTACAATTGCAAAAATGTGGAACCAGCCCAAATGCCCATCAATCAACTAATAGATAAAGAAACTGCGGTATGCCATATACATATATATTCCATCATATATCTATATTCCATCATATATATACATTCCATATAATGAATGTATATATATCCCATCATACATATGATGGGATATAGATATATGATGGAATATATACATGTATATATACATATATATTTAATCATATAAATATATATATTCCATCATATAAATATACATATATGATTATATATATATTTATATGATGGAATATACTATTCAGCCAAAAAGAGGAATGAATTAATGGCATCTGCAGCAATGCCAAATGAATGGGATTGGAGACTATTTTTCTAAGTGAAGCAACTCAGAAAAGGAAAACCAAACATCATATGTTCTCACTCGTAAGTGAACGCTAAACCATGAGGATGCAAAGGCATAAGGATGATATAATTGACTTTGGGAATTTGGGGGGAAATGGAAGGAAGAGGGTGAAGGATAAAGAACTAAAAATTGGGTTCAGTGTATACCACTCGGGTGATGTGTGCACTGAAATCTCACAAATCACCCACTAAAGAACTTACTCATGTAACCGAATACTACCTGTTCCCCAAAACCTCATGGAAATTAAAAAATAAAAACAACAACAACAACAAATTGAGACTTTTATGTAAAATTCCAGATTCCAAGCTTCTTTTGGAAAATTCAAAGTGTTGGGCCACACTGGACCTCCATCACTCCACAACAACACTGGAACAGGGCAGCAGCTAATGCTGTGGTCAGAGCTTCAGTCTCTGGTCTCACAGCCCCTTGCAGCCCCAATGGCTCCTTTTCACATGCTTTGTCACTGAGCACCAGGGATTGCCCTGAGTGGGAAAGCATCCTGCTGTGTACATTCCCTAGGCCTGCTCTTGACAGTATCTAGAGTTATAGCAGGTGAGTGCGCTCCAGTGGTAGGGTTTTCTATCTTTCTGCTTCCCTCTGATTCCCTGACATGCAGGATAGCTTTGTTCAGAGCATTTGGTTAATATATGTGTCGTGAATGAGTAAGTGGGGCAGATCAAAGTGTGCGGCCTGGAAGCAAGACAAAATAGTCTATCTTGTTCTGGAGCTCTCTGTTCTCAGTCCTAGAAGCTATGGTCCCTGCAGCCGGATTTTGCTCTTGTAGGCCTGTCTCCTTTGCTCCCATTCCTATAAATGGACCCTAGGGAGTTCATGAATCCTTCACACTAGGCCAGGGAGGAAACCTGGGACAGGGCCAACATAGAGCTTGAGGCCCGCTAGCCGTGTCCTGGGGCCCTGATTACTCTCATAGGCAAGTCCGTGAACATTCCTGGGGCTGCAATCTACTGGAAACAGGGAAGTATCTACTTGTGTCCAATGGCTGAGCAAACTCAAGGAGATGGCAGGGAGCAGGTGGGAAATGCCAGTGCCAAGGGGGAGCTGAATGGGTGGTCAGCAAAGATTGGTGTTTCTGGGCCTCAGAGCCCCCTAGACAGTTTGCTTAACCTCTCTGTGCCTCTGTTAATTCACCAGTAAAATAGGAATGGTGACGGCACTCCTCTCGTAGGAGTGTTGTGAGGTTCAATGAACTGATACATATCAAACAACGAGCACCGTTCTTGGCATACAGTCAATGTCCCACTGATGCTGATAAACCCTACAAGGCTGCGGAAGACCAAAGCTGCCTGACACTGTGTACAGACCCCAAGGCTGAGAGCATCCCTGTTCCCCCTAGTTTCTGAGAAGGGAGGCCTGGTCTTTCAGCCCTTTTCTTCAGGTCTCATGGCTCTAGAATTTGTTGACTCAGTAGGGAGAGATGTAAGAAGACAACAAACGTGGGCAGGCAACAGCCAGAGAGGAACCCCATGAGCACATCTGGAGCAGAAAGGACTGAGTTGGGATGTGTGTCTCCTTCTGCCCAGGAACAGGCAGACTCTGCATAGAATATTAATAGAACTAATTTAAAAACATTTAAAAAATTGTGAAAATAAAGCTACATTTTCTGACATACATAAGATCATGCCTGAAACCCAAAACAACCACATAAGTAAACACTTGGATTGTAGACAAAATGTTAGAGAAATATAGAAAGAAAGTATTTACAAATATTTCAAGTTGCTTTTTAGAAGAATTTTTTAAAACTTATTATAAAATTTATGTACAAGAACAAAGAGCCATAAGTAGCTTCATCGATTTCCAAAAATAAAATTAAAAAGCCAAAGAGTTGTTATGCATCTTATCAGATATTTATAAAACACACTATAAATGTATCATTTTAAAACAATGTTATACTGTTCTAGTAATAGACAAATGTACACATGGAGCAAAATAGGGAGACCAGAGTTTGAGTGCTGTATCAGTAGGGACACGAAGTGCAATTGCCTCTCATTTGGGAATAGATGGAGTGGGGCAATACTGGTAACACGGATCAGAGCAAAAGCAAGTTAATTTCTTAAATAAAACAAGGTGAACTATGATGGATTAAGTAAAGATAAAGTTATCACTTTTTAAGAAGGACATGTAGAAGAATATTTGCATGTGTTTGTGTTAGAGAAACGTTTCTGTAACAAGATCCAAGAACACAAACCATATTTAAACAAAAAACCACTGAATTTTGTTGATTCAAAAATACTTTCTTTTTGAATCACCAAATATCAACCTTTCATAAATATCACTGTAAAATACTTTTGTATGAATTGAGCTCACTGGGTATTAATATCTATCATACTAAAAGAATTTGTAACATAGACAATGACAAAATTGAAAAACAGGAAATGCATTAGAAAAAATAGTTTAAGGTTTGACTAAGCAACATACAGAATAAACACTCTAAATGGATAGTAGATATTTGGAGAAAATCTGATAAGTAAGTAGAGCCATGCAAATGAGACAATAATGAGTGTGTCCTCTCAGCTCAAATTAGCCAATATCTTATTATTGGTGAGAATGTAGCAAAAAGTACTTGATTCTGATACAGTTTAAATTAGAATGATCATTCTGGAGAAATCTATAATCCTTGATGAGATCAATATTCACATAGACCAAACGTTGAAAATTCTACTCTTCATACATGTCATAAAGTCTGTAAGAGAAGCTCTTTAAGGGCATATTTTGCAGCGTTGATTGTGGCATGAGGGATCTGAAGGCAATGTAGGAGGCCGTTACTGAAAAAAATGAATGTGTAAACTGTAGTGGATCCATACCATGTTATACATTATAGCAGTGCACATACAGCAACAGGGGCACTCTATATCTGAGGCCAATAGACATGGTTAATAGAATATAATCCATAGCACAATAACATCTATGTAAATTTACAGATTTCTCACAGCATTGTGTATTTTACAGATACACATGTAGAGCACGGTCTTTCTTGTTTGCTTTCAGATCGACTCTCCATTCTTCACTTTTAGGCTGCCTTCTGTAGTTCCCTTGCTAGCTGTTTTCTGCTTAGGTTTGACTAATGGAAGCTCTGGTTGGAGCTGGTGAGGAAGAGAAAGAGAATCGAGGTATTATCTCTCTCCTCTCCTCCATTTTCCTCTTCTCCCTCTCCTTCTCCCTCCCCCCACTACTTTCTCCTTCCTTCCACCATCCTCCTCTTTCTCTCCTCTCCTCTCTTTTTTTGTGTGGGCATTTTTTTTTTAGCAGTTGCCATATATTCTCCACTGTTTCATCCTTTTACCAGACATGTCCTATTTCTGGGGCTCTAACTCCTGCAGAGCGGTTCTGGACATGGTTCTAGAACCTGCAAGGTTTCCTTGATGCTTGGATTCTGGTGAACATCACTCTTTTCCAGTGTCCTTCTGGCCCATTGGATTGTCACAATCTCTTGCTATCTTCTTTCCTAGTGGTCTCCTCCTGCTAATCTCTGTTTAGCTTCACCATCTTGTTTGTCTTCTCAACTTTTTTTTTTTAAACTACTGGTTTAACTAATTGTATGTTTAATTTCTTGAAATACTAGAGCTGTTTCTGTTTTCTAATTGGAATCAAACTGATATAGTATCAGATACTGGGAGTGTCCCAGGCAACAGATCCTAAAATGGGATACTGAGATTGGGGCGCTCATTCGCTTTAATACGGTGATAACTTCTTTGCAGATGGAAACTGAAATTATGGTAATCTGTAACAGTAAGAAGCATTATGAGCATAGGTGCTTGAGGTGAAACACTGGTGGAAAGCAAGTGTTTGGAAGATTAAGTAGTGGCTGATTACTTGTAATTAAGTAATGGCTAATTAAGTGATGCCTACAACAGACTGTAGCTGTTTCTGATTGTGATCGATGTTTATGAAAGAAGAAGTGTGGGGCTATGTTATCTTGCCTGCTCTCTGTCATAATATGGTATTCAGTGACTTTAATTATCAGCACATTCCACAGAACGTCACACAGGTCCATGATGTTGACAATATACAGTTTGTTCCTGAGAAGCAGCAAAGAGCAAGCTCCCAGATGCCTTAAGAAGATACACGGCATCAGAGGTGAAGAGGAAAACACCGTGAACCTCTAGTTCCCTGACACTTAAGTAATGTGGCTGAAGGTCTAGGAAGCTGGGGCGTGTTGAGATACACTCTCCAGACTGATACATCACTTTTAATTTTGGAGGTAAAGGATGCCATACGTGCTGTGCTGATCCAAGGGATTTACTGAATAACGTGAGGGCTTCCTGCTGTTACCTAACTCTGTTTGCTTCGGCTTCTGTTGTTCATTGGGCTTATCATTGATAAAGCAACTTCATTATATAAAATTCCCTCTGCTTGGAACACTAGAGGGACTTCTGTTTTCTTGAAAAACCACTGACACATATACAATAAATATGCAAAGACATAATCCATACAAATTATAATGAGTTGCTACATGGAGATAAAGACTAAAGAGAGTATGAAGGTAGAAGAGGCAGCTATAAAACAATATAAAAATGGAACTTGAAGAATTTACAATATATTTTCCATTTAATAAATGAAAGAATGCAATTAACCCTAATCATATTAAATGGAAAATATATATACATGAAACTAAGATTGTGTGACCTATTAAAGTTAAAAATATATTCTTAGTGGCTAAATTAGGACTAAAATCCTCATCTCCTGATTTGCAAGCTATTTTAATGATGCCCACTCCTATTTCATACTTGTTTTCATTATTCTGCTGTTGTTGAGAGCTTCTTTCAAAGGAAAAAAAAACAGAACGTATTAAAATGCGTAGTGGAAAGCAAAGTCTTGAGGGTAGAAATTATACACTTAAAGGAGAATAGTTATTATAAGAATTTCCATTAAACACACAGTGCTAGATTTTCACCCAAAGCTCTGTGGTTTACTTTTCTGTCTTTGGGAATTTCACAAACAACTTATGAAGTTCCAGCCAAACCTTTGAGGTTTGCCTTTCCATAATTGTATGAAACAAGCCAAGAGCTCTAAGTGTAGCCAAATGAAACAGGGAAAACCGCAAGACCTGCTGGCCCGGTTCCTCTTTCCTTTCCTTGATTTCGAGTCCCCGGAGAAGAAACCACCTGAGCTGCATTCGTGTATGGTTAAAGCTCTGGAGAACTAAGCCTCCCAGCTAATGGTTCTTGCTCAACTTGAAATAAAGGCATACAAGTATTGAATACTAAGGAAGTGGAAACATTTTTGTTCCTATTATTCCTGTTGTTCTATTTATTTATTGACAAAGGAGCCTCTGTAGACATGCACAGAGTCACGGCGTACTTCTGTTTTCAGGAATTCTGGGGGGCACAGTGATGCATACCTCTTCAGAAATGGAATATGCTGGGCCCCACCAGCCAGGATAATAGACTGCATACTGCTTGAAAACAGAGTTAATGTATTTTATATTTCCTTTTTCATTCCCTGGTAAACCTTTAGTATATTATCCAGTAAAAGTTTACTTTTAACTCTCCGGCTCAATTTACCACCCTAGTCAGAGCTGTGCCATACACCACATTTCTCTTATTCATCTCCAGCTTTCTAACAGTTGACTGCTCTTCTCCAGCTCCAACACTTATTACATTGCATTACAAATGCGATTTAACTCAGACTTATGAAGCGATGTAATTTCTGGAGCCTGATTGCTGGAGTTACTTAACCGTTTGGTGCCTCAGTTTCATTATCTACTTTATTCCTCATAGGATGGTTGTGAGGTTAAATGAGTGTACGCATATGAAATGCTTACAACAGTGCCTGGCACACCGGGGGTGCTCACAAGTATTTGTTGCTAGTAGCAGTGGTAAGGCTCAGTATTAGGTACCCGAATATGAAGAAAATGAAAAGCTCTGAGTAGCCTTAAGGATCATAGTAAACACTTTTAATTGGCAGTGCTTGGTAACAGATCTGCCTTTCTCTTCAGGGTCCCTTTTGTTTGACATGAAAAACTAAAATAAATAAGCTCTAAGGCTGACATTTCTTGTACTCAGTAAAAGAGCTCTTGGAGAGCCGGGCACATTTACTCACTAACCTGTTCAATTATTTATTGACTCATTCAGTAATTACGAAGTTACCTACTGTTTCTGTGCGTGCTGGCTAGGGTAATTCTAGGTGTTGTAACAAACAAATTTCTAAATGTTAGTGCTCTAACAAAACACCACTTTAATGCTGGCTCATGCAGCAGTGCAATGTGGATGCTCCTGGTTGGAACACAGCTTTCCTCTGCAGGGTGGCTCAGGGACCCAGGATCCTCCCCACTTGTGGATGCATCATCACCCAGGGCCTCAAGGTATTTTGCTTCCTACCACAAGTTGGAATAGAAAAGGATAGACAACATAAAGTTGCTTATTAATTACTTCGTTCTGGTGGAAGTGACAAATATCACTTTTCCCTGGCAAGACTCCTTCTAGATGCAAGGGAATTGGGAAAATACAGACACTGTGTGGGAACTGCTTATAAAAACCATATGTATCCTATAGAAGAGGGGGAACAAATTCTCTCTTTTTTTTTTTTGGAGACTGAGTCTTACTCTGTTGCTTCTCAGGCTAGCGTACCATACCGTGAGGCAATCTCGCCTCACCACCCCCTCCAGCTCCCGGGTTCAAGCGATTCTCCTGCCTCAGCCTCCCGAGTAGCTGGGACTACACGCACATGCCACCACCTCCAGCTAATGTCTGTATATTTAGTAGAGGCTGGGTTTCACCATGTTGTCTAGGCTGGTCTCGAACTCCTGACCTCTGGTGATCTACCCACCTTGGCCTCCCAAAGTGCTGGGATTACAGGCGTGAGCCACCGCACCAAGCCTGATGGAGAAAAAATTCTGCTATACGATTAATCCTCTCTTCTCTGCTGGGATACAGAGATAAAAATAAGGCCTGCTCTCATTTATCAAAGGAGAGCAGGGGCACAAGCTGGAAACCCAGAGATGAGATTTCCTCTTATGCCTGGAAGGTCAAGCAATACTTTAGGGAGAACGTAGAGACCACAGCTACGTCCTGCCTTAGCACAGGTCAACAGTACAACAGAAAACATGTCAGGTTTTCAAAAGGGACTATGATTTGCAGGATACTGAGGCAACGTAACTCCAGAAGGCTGGAGTGTAGGTGTGGAGAACTGGCTGAGAGACGAACAGTATATTTAGTTAAACAGTATTTTATAAGTAATTATAGAAAAATTTCCTGAAGACAGGGTGTAAGCCATTTGAAGATATTAAAGACTCTGAAGCCAGTTAACAAATAAAAAAAACTTAAATATGAAGACATGAGCATGATAAATTCCAGAGCAATTTCAAAGAAGTTTCATATTTTACCTCCTATATGGTTACTTCTTCTTTCTACATGTGATTTCTGTCCTATTTTGAATATTCTACAATACAAAGACAAAGCAAAAGTCAATTAAAAGTTTTATTATTTTTTGGAGAATTATAAATTACTTTTTAGCCCTTTATAATTTATATCGCAAAGCAATAAAAATGGGAGTCAAAATGTACACACAGGGTACTGTACTCTGCATGGTGAAATAAGGATTCACCACGCTGAAGACTCACAGTCACAAATTTAAATACACACACACACACACACACACACACATTGCACAAGTGCTTTATTTCATGGGGAACAAAATCAATTAGAAATTGAGTATAAAGAAAAGGAATACTTAGTCCTATTTATCTTTCTTCTGACCACTTACTTCCCTTACATATCCCATAGCTAATGTCCTAGTGATTGTAAATCCACTAGGAGATTTAGCTTATGTGAGTAATCATCATCTACTCAATATTTTCTAGGAACTTGGCTGCCAACTGGGTTCATCAAATATTTGAGGGTTATTTTCAAAGACTGGGCTGTCCAGTGCCAACCTATCTTTGGCCTGGAAACTTACCCTCGATTTTTAAGTAGCTCCTTGCTAAAGAAAATTGAATCTGCATGTTTCTAATCCATTTAAAGTTAGGTCATCAAAATGCAGTTTTAAGAAAACGATCCACAATCATTGTGAGAGAGTTTCTTCATTCTTCCTTCCATTAAATGAAGATGTCTCAATTGTTAAACTTCAAGTTTGTTGCAAAGCTAGAAACTCTTAGAAACTGATTTTAAAAGTTGGCAGTCTCTATTCTCTTATCCCTAAGGCATATAGTAGGTGCTTTGAAAGTTTCCTTTTAAATATGTTTTCGGAACATTCTTGGAGCTTATTCATGTAGGACTGAGTTCCTTCCTTTCCACCAAGCCACAGTTCTTCCTCCACTGGGAGTCTCTCTTGGATTCAAAGGAAGCTGCACAGGTGGAATGTCGTGATAGCTTCATGAGAAAAAGTTTGGGACAGTTATTTCCAATTTTCTATCCAATATAATCTTAGCTTCTTCTTCAGGAAAGACTGTGTTCAAAATTACTTCCTACCACAAGAATTAAAAATTTCATTGTGATTATCCTTGTGTATTGCCTGCTAACATAATCAATCCTACATCAAGATGACCCTTTCTGAGTCTTTATTTTATATATTTTTCTTATAGACACACAGAGAATTAATGATGCTTGTTCAATCACCTTGTAAAACTTTAATCATAACTTATTTTATTTGAGATTATATGATTTCTTAGTTTACAAGTATTCAAAATGTGAAAGAAAATATTTTATTTATTTATTTCCTACAGACAGAATCTTGCTGTGTCACCCAAGCAAGGCTAAAGTGCAGCGGCACTCTCATAACTTACTGCAGCCTCAAACTCCTAGCCTCTAGCAAGCCTCCCACATTAGCCTCCCGAGTAGCTGGGATTACAAGCATGTGCTACCACGCCTGGTTTGTGAAGATCAATTATTTTATCAACATCGTGTAAAAATTGCATTATTTCCTATTTCTACCTCCATTTATTCACTGAAAAAAAATGTGCCTTTATTGTTCAGAAGTACTATTAAGTTCTATGGTAAATACTAAGATAAATACGACAAAAATCATTAATTTACCATTCTAAACATATCATTGTCCAAACGTATTGTGTCTATGTAGGTTCCATATCACTAATACATATTCAAAAAAATTCTGTAAGTTTTTCATAGGAAAATTACTGACACTGTGTTTCTAGATTATTTAAAAGAGTTTATGACTCATGAAAAGTTGATATATCTTAATGGAACATTCAGACTAAAGTGATTAAACAAAATAACATTTGAGGTCAGATAACATTCTCATTGATCATGCTACTGTATCTTCATCTAGCTCCTTAACCACTCCTTTACTCTGATCTGGGTCACTCCTTTTCATATCCAGCTCCTCCATTCCCCCACCACCAATGGGTCCATTGATCCTCTTCTGTCAGCCTTTATTTTTACAAACACATTTATATCATGGCATTTTTCACTCCTCCTATACCAAATACTAAAGATAGTTTTCAGTTTTCTTTCTACCAAAACTTTGAGCAGCAGCATTCATTCCTGTTGATTCCATAACCAGAGTAAGACACTCTCTTTCCTTCTGTAATAACAGTTCATTCTGCTTGTCCCTTTATCTCTCTACGTAGCATTTCTCAGCCCCTTACATTAGTTTTCCTCCTACACCTGAGTTTCATCATTTAAGTCTTTTATGACAATCTAATCTAGCAGGTACCATTTTTAGAAATGATGAATCTGAAGATGCTTTATACTTACACAAATAAATGGCAGAGATAGAATTTTGACCCAAATCGATCTATCTCTAAAACTGGTGTTTTTTAAATATGCACTTTGCTTTCGTGGGGCATAATGAGGGTGGCTCCAGCGTTTGTCTCTCTTTTCCTGCTGTAAGCGTCTGCTAGCTTTCCATTAGTGCTGCTTCCACCCATGAGTAATCTGAGTTTCACTCATTCAATTTCTTTTTATCTCTAGATATTCCTGGTTTTGTGTAGTACATCGTCTTTCAGGCTTACCAATTTCTTTTTTCTTGTTGTTTTAGGACTTTACTGTAAATCACTATAAGAAAGCAAATGGCACAACCATGTGATTATTACAAAGGTTAAACAGTCTTATCATGTTATTGAAAAATCAAGATAATCTGCTTGCATACAAACTAGTGTTCACATTTTAATGCCAAGGCATTGCAACACATATGTTCTTTAATACAAATGAGCAAATTAAATCTGCTTAATAACTAATTGCATATCTCTGATATTTATTTCCAAGAAGCTTTATAACCAAATGCCCCACCAACAGAAGTTATAAAGTTTTAGATGTTTATAATTATTGAGAGGAAAGTCAAGCATAGTTAATCTTTGCTTCAGTTCCCCTCTATTCCTTAGTTCTATCACTTAGGAAATCATTGATATTTAGGTGTGATTTTACCTAATACATTCCCATACGTGTCTAACACCTCCTCTTAGCAGCCCCAGACTTCCTTACGCACAATCATTTTGGAAAGTGTAGATTTATTCCCTTATGAGCATTTGCAAAAAGGTGAAAACTGAAGTGTAAATGGCATTCATCTCACCAAAGAAAATGGAATGAAGCTGCTGTTAAGGTGAGTTAAAAGGGAAAAGAAGAGGAATAGAATACATCTCTCAGTAACAAATAATTTGAATACAAAACATCTGAGCACTAATCTCAGATGTAGACTTGTTTCAGGAAGTTTGATTTGCAGCTTTAATTTAGAGAGTAGTGGTTTTGGTGTGAGTTAAGGACAGAGCTTGAAAAATCTGAACAAACAATAAAATAGGCCACTACCAGTGTACATAGTATAATATTCCTGCTAAGAATACATTTCTGGAAAAGATGTAAATGAGACTTCGCTCAGGTGACAAATCCACTTGGTTCTCTCATGCATGTAAGCACAATCTAAGACTAGCTGTGATGGTAATTCCATTTTCAAATAATTTATTCATTAAATAATCTCTTCTACATCTTACTAAAACCCAATAAGCATAAGAAAATGGAAAAAAAAAACACTGCTATTAGAGACTTCAATCAATCTCATTGAATTAAAAAGTAAATTGCATCACCACCTCCTTTCTCTTTTGCTAGATTTTGAGTCCCCTAAATGAAAGGCCTGAGATTTGAGCCTTTTTTTCTCTTGTGCTTCACAGAGCAATGGAATACAATAGATATATAATAAATGTCTTCTGTAATAAAAACAAATATTTTTACTGTTCGGAGATATTACAGAATCACCAAGTTGAGTAAAAGGTTGGAGCAGCTTGATAGTGTGCTATCACAAATTTGAAACTGAAATTAATTGTTTTCTTATTTGTTACATGAATTTTTTAAATGGGTAAGCTTGGGGTTAATTTTGATAGGTAAGTTTTATAGTTTGGATAAACATTAAACATTTAGTTTTACTGGAGGGCTTTTTTTCCCTTCAGGCCACCCAAACCCTTCTTTGTAACAATATGTTTATGTCTGTATGTTTTTTCCATGTCACCATTTGCTGATGCAGTATTTAATTTCTTTCATTTATGGCCTAAAGTATAATATTCTGCCAATTGAAAGAGTGTTCACTAAGTATGAAACAGGTATATATTCCATATTTCCATTAGGAAATCCAAAACCTTCATATTCCATTTGGATGCTGCATTTCACTATTTTGTCCCAATTCACTAGTTATAGATTTTCTTTCATTGCAAGAAGGCATAAGATCAAAATCTAACAGAAATATGGAAATTAACTCAGTAGGTATCCAAAATTCTATTTGCCTTTACCTTCACATTAAGCTTACATAAAACTAAAATAACTAGTGAATTTATTCAATTTAGTTTTCTTGAATCCATGAAAAATAATTATTTTATTCCTGATTTTTAAGAAAAAGAGGCAGGAGAGACAGACACATGCGTGCACACACACACACACACACACACACACACACACACACACACGGAGAGAGAGAAAGAATAATTTCTTTAAAATTTCTATTCTAAATCTCGAAAGCAGTAAAACTCCTGAAGCCTTACATTTCATTTATTGCTGTCTTCACAATTAGGACAGCAGCTGCCAGCTCCAAATATAATGTGTTCAAAGAATCTGAGGACCAGATCATAAAATGTCACTCTCTTAAAGTAAAACAATAAAGTCGTGGTGAAGAGATGAATAATTTGTAAAAGTAATTCACCCAAAGAGATAGTCTGTAACTTTGTTGGGAAGCAAGAGGTTTGTGATTTAATTAATTTTAATTTATTTTAAAAATGTAGCCTCTAGGGGCGTGGCATTTTTAATAGAATCTGGGTAGAATAAATAAAGCCAAGGAAAAAATCAGTATTTTTTTGGAATGATTGAAATGGGATCAAGATAATATTTGAGAGGCATCAGCACTTAAGCCATTAAAAAGTTGTGCTGTGTAGAAAGCAAAGATAATTTTCCAGGCTCTACCACAGCTTGAATAAAATATCCCTCAAGACCACACAAATCCCTTTGCCTGGATTGCATGGTCAGCATATATTTTTATAGTAGAAAAAGATTCCACGGTTTGCAAATATAATTACTTCAGGCACTAAAGAAGTATGCTGGAAAATTGCATTCTATGTGAAAAAATGATATTCTATTTCATTAACTAAAATTTCTTAAAACAAATAACAAGTATTCATTGAGCTAAGCATAGAAAAATAAGTAAGAACACATTCTCTATATTGAAGAAATTTATAGTATAGAAGGGGGAAAAGAAAGACACAAAGTTAACTCTACTATATGATGCTTGTTGATGTCCTTCTTGATAGTTTAAAGGCAGATGAAGGAGAGCATTGCTTCTGCTTGATTTTGCTCACTGAAGTCTTCCTGAATGAGTTAACATTTCAACTTCAACAGGTAGTTTTCTTTTCATGAGTTTAGTTAGCATAAATTGGTTCAGTTAAATTTCATAAGAAGTAGATCACTGAATTAACTGTTTTCCCTTCTTTTTTGAACTTAAATGGTAACACTGCACACTGGAAATGATTAGTTAAGCAAGAATATATAAATAACTTTGGATGAGGCCCAAGAAATGTAACCCAAATTAAGTTAGGTGTCTTTAAACTACGTCATATGCTACCTCAGTACTTTATTGCAGTTAAGAAAATAGACACAATTGCATGTTGGTGCACATACACATACATACATACAAATTCAATTTGAAAACATTGAAAAGTGATGTAGATTCTGCTAGTCTATGATGTAGAAGTTTAGTTGAGGGATGAAAAATAAATATAATAGGTACATTGTAAATATTTTTAAAACTCTCCTCTTAATTTTCTCTCTACTCTTAGTGTTTCCCAGCTACCACATCTTGACTTTTATCCTTGTAACTGTCAGTGTATTACACAATTTCCATATGCAATTCTACAATAAATTTAGAATCACAATGTAAAAATTAATCAAAGAATGACAGTTTCTTGTTTGAACATGTTCCCACAATCTATGTGTCTGAAACAAAATGCTCAGTGTTGGAAGGTGAGCTTACTGGGAGGTGTTTAGGTCACGTGATACATAGTTTTCAGTGTGGTTTAAGAAATGTAACCTAAACTAAATTAAGTATCTTTAAATGAAATCATATCCACCTCAGTACTTTATTAATAGTACTAATAGCTAATTAGTACTATTAGATTAATGCCATTATCAACAGGGCTCCTGGGCATGAGTTCACGCTCTTGTGCCTTTTTGCCCTCTGCCTTCCATCATGTGAGGACATGACAAGAAGATCTCACCAGATGCTGACACCTTCATCTTGGACTTATCCTCTATAACTGTGAGAAATAAATTTCTGTTCTTTATAAATTACCTTGTATTACATATTATGCTATTTTCAAATGAGCTAAGAGGACACTATTAAAACCTTGTCCTTCATTAATACGTGCAGTTTATTTATCAGTTGAGCCTAGCCTAATGTGGAGAGACTTAACTCTTATCTATAATTCTCAATGATAATGAAAAAAGCCTAGTTTTTCTTTTTATAAATGTCATCAGGAAATAGTAATAACTTTATTAGTGAAATGCTCTTTATGTATTGTTATGTATAAAGAACTGCAGGTACAATATCATTTGTGATTCTCACAACAATGGTGGAATAGGTTTTTCTTATTTTAACAGATGAGGAAACACCAAAAACTTAAACAAGAACTTAAACCACGCTTCTGTGACTCCAGCATCATTGCTTTTCTACTATGATAGTTTTACACAACGCAGTAACAGCAGGATATTTTGAATATGTGATCACAGGTACTTGAAAACATATTGATCAAGAGAAACATCAACACAAAAGTTTCTAAGGTACAAAGATATTTGACCTCATATTCCCTTTCTTTAACCACCCTAAAATGGGTATGTTCATCTACATGCCAAAAGTAATTAATTCAGGAATATTTCCCAGTTGCTAAATGTTGTAGTGTCCAAGACAGTACCCATTACTTTAACCTTGAAATCCTGTGGTTTTGAAGAAGAGTAATCTTTCCTAAAGTGATCTTTTAGGAGAAAATGGGCTTTGAACATCTGATTTCTAAAAATGTTACTCCATGAATGATCTACCACAGATATTCAAAGCATATGCCTTTAGGAATAAGTCTGTCAGCAGCCAGAAATAGGGCAAGTATTGATGTATAGTGTATCTGAACCATATTAAAATGAATAATGATAAGTTTTTAAAAAATTGTCTGAAGTACAGAAACATGAAATGTTAACAGCAGGACACTTGCACAATTACAAAATTTTTGTGCTGATATATTTACACTCTTGGAGTTATTCAGAGACGCAGGATGAAGAAATAAATTATATGTTGACACAGACATTGATTTGATACAAATACATATATATATATATATATATATATATGTCGAGAGAGAGAAAGTTGTTTTTTATTGTATCTAGCAAACTTTTAGAATATCCTATGAGAAACATATATGTTTAAGACTTTTTTTTAGCAACCATTAAAGTAGTATCAGGAACCTACAAGCTAAGGAATAAGAAAAATAAAATAGGAATTATAGTTGATCCAAAATTTCATGATAGTACCTGTGAGAATAATTCAAATAAATGTCTGACTAGCCTAGGGTAGATGTTTACATTAAGGAAGAGAATCACCTATAACAATTAAGAAGAATATTATTTGCTAATGAGCCGTTGCCAACTGAAAGCTAATAATGTAATAATACTAGATAGAAATTTTAAAAAATAAGATATAAGCTTTTAATGCTAACCAGCAAGATATAAAATAATTTTTCTTTACTTCATAAATGTGTTATACTGTACAGAGAATTTACAGTTTTAAAAAGAATGATTGATATGTTGAATGTGAAAAAGTTCACATAATTTAGTAATATAACCTTCTTTTCTGTTATGATTTGAAGCATTTGCAGCTATAATGGCCTTTGAGTCTCTGGGATAAAGGCCTTAGCCAAAGCCAGGAGTTGCCTATAAAGTTCCTTTTGACAGAAACTGGGATGGAATCCAGGCTCATTTCAGCAATATTTGTGGAAAGGAGGATTGAACTCAATATATTTGACCCAAAAGTGCATTTTTGGGGCTTGCAACATATTTATTAAAGCCTTGTGGCAGAACTAGAAGTTATTAAATGGGTGAGAGCTGGCTTATAAAGACACAGCTCTAAGCAGTCATAGTTCAATTCGACGTATTTCTACTGATCACCTACCTGGAGCCATATCTTAGGCTAGGAACTCATGATTATAAAACAGAGGCAAATATTCCACATGGATTCAGGCAATTCACAATCTAGTAGAGAAAGAAGGCATATATAAATAACTATAAAGCATGGCACAGTATAATACATGATTGTAAAAGAGTTCCCAGTGCAACAAGGAGTCATAGATATTGAAAAGATCAGGACTGCATTAATGAGGGAAGTAACATTTGCATTAGGTGCTGATAAAATGGTTCATGATCAATGAGTGTTGAGGGGAAAGGAAAGGTAGGACTCCAGCTAATAAAGCAGTAAACACAGAATACACTGGAGGAACTGAAGTTAGCATTCCAAGAAGCAAAATTTCAGCTATTTTAACATACGTATGTTTAGAAGAAAATATCAGAGTAAATTATTTGACACAAATCTAAAAATGTTGCAAACTATTTAAAATTAATATGGTCATGTCATTGTTATTTATTCAATTGTAATTAGAAATATAAGTTGTCTATATGGTAAGGAAGATCAGAGATTTGAAAACTAAATACAGAAGAATTGAAGTCACTGCTTCACTGCTTACCAGTCATGTGACTCTGTGTATTGGTAACAAATTACCTCAATCTGTGACCTAAAACAACACACATTTATTATCTGACAGTTCCAGAAGTCTGAAGTCCAAAGTAGACTTATCGGGACTGTATTTCACCTGGAGATGCTAGGGGTGAATCTATTTCTTTTCCATTTCCAGCTTGGGGAGACCATCTACATTCTTTGGCTCATAGCCTGTTCCACTGTCTTCAAAGCCACCAGTGCAACATCTTCAGATCTTCCTCCTCTCTGACTGTTTCTATTGTCAGAACTTCTCTGACACTGACCACCTTATAAAGACCTGTCTTATAAAGATCCATCTTGCAAAGACCCATGTAATTACATTAGGCTTGCCCCGATAATTCATCATCATCTTCCTATCTCAAAAATTTTAACCATATCTACAAAGCTACTTTTGCTGTGTAGAGTAATATGTTTGCATTTTCTGGGGATTGGGATGTAGACATATTTGAAGGACCATTATTTAACATACCATACGTGGACCTACCTATTTCCCAAAGCTTAACTTCTTTACTCGTTTTAAAAATAACTATAATAGAAGATGGCTGAATAGGAACACGTCCAGAGTGCAGTTCCCAGCAAGAACAACGCAGAGGATGAGTGCCCACTGCATTTCCAAACAAATTTTCACCACCCACAGGCCAGGAGATTCTTGGGCCGAAAAACACCACAAGTTTTCAGCATGGCAGTTTCAGGGATCACATTAAGTTGAAAACTTTCTGCACAGAGAAGGGCATTATCAACAAAGTGAGAAGACAACAACAGAATGAGAAAAAAATATATGCGAACTATCCACCTGACAAGGGATTAATAACCAGAATATATAAGGAGCTCAAAAACCTCAATAAAGACAAAAAATTAATAATCTGATTTTTAAATGGGTAAAATATTGAAATAGATGTTTCTCAAAAGAATATGTGCGACAAACAGGTATATAAAAAGGTGCTTAAAATAATTGATCATCAGAAAAATGAAATTCAAAACTACAATAAGATGTCATCTCATCCCAGTTAAAATAACTTTTCATCAAAAGACAGGCAATAATGAATGCTGGCAAGGATGTGGAGAAAGACAAACCCATGTTGGTGGAATGTAATTTATATATGTGTCTGTGTGTGTGTGTGTGTGTGTGTGTGTGTGTGTGTGTGTGTATTTTTTTTGATGATCCACTTGAAGCCTTAATTACTCTTTGGTAGTAATCAATCATTTACTTAAGCTGGTCCTTTCATTTGCTTACATGAGTGTCAGTCTTATGAGCAAATTATGTCATTGTTCTTCTTTAATCTCCATTCTATAAGTAACTGAGAGAAGGATGCAAAAATTTCCCACTGTAATTGTAGATTCATTTCTAGTGTTAGTTCCATGAATTTTCTTCACATATTTTGAGATTATGCTATTCTGTGCATACACTACTTTTTTTCTTAGCAAGCTGGACATTTTACTATGACATTCTGGGTTGTTGCTTTATTTTGTTTATCCTGCTTGGTGTTGGTCAGACATCTTTAATCTGTGACCTTTCATTAATTTGGAAATGATATAACTATTCAATTTCTTCAAAAATGTCTGTATTTCTTTCTCTTTTGCTTTTTCTTTGGAATTCCCATTCTGTATAGACGTTCTACTGTATTTTCTGTTTCTTATTCTCTTTAAAGCTTTTCCAATCTATTTCTCTTTGTCTCATTCTGGAAATTTTCTTCCCACACATATTTTAGTTTACTAATTTTTTCCTCAACTTTGGTAAATCTACTGTAAAGTACACTTATTAGATTTTCTGTGCTGTTTATTGCATTTTATGGGTCTGTGTTTTCTGTTTGTTTCATTTTTTTATAATTTAATTATTTTAGCTCACATTACCAATCTTATGGTTCATCTTCTTGAAAATGGTCAGGACTAGCTAAAGATTGCATCTGAAAACTCTATTTTCTGAATTCCATTTGCATTTAGTATTGTTTTGTGGACACTTCCAAATCAAGAAATAAAGAGATCCAAAATAATGACAAATAATCTACATGACTTGAAGTTCTAGAAGAATACCTTGAAGCTGAGAAACATTCCTAGAAGGAGCTTTCCTCTTCACTTTACTTAATAGTATAGTCTTTTACACTCCCTTCCCAAAGAAAGATAGTTCATAATTATCTTTTTTTGGTTATTATTATTATTATTGTGAACTCTGAATTCACCAAGTTCTCAAACACTTTTTCTGGAATTGAAAGACATTTTAGGGGAAAATTTAGCCCCCAATTCTAGGTTCACATCACTGATGTTTTGTGTTCACTTAAAGTTTATTTCTGTTATTTCTCCCTGTCTTTTATTTCTCCAATACCTTCAAGCACATTTTTTAAGTGACAAATTTAAACTCTGTGATAAGAAACAATCCAATCAAAGAATAGACACCTAACCAAAGAACATACACATATGACAAACAGGCTTATGAAAATATGTTTAATGTCATATTTTATTAGGGAATGGCAAATTAAAACAGCAAGATACTGCTGCATTTCTATTAGAATGGCAAAATTACAAAACACTGACAACACCAAGTGCTGGCCAGGTATGGAGCAACAGGAACTCCCATTTATTGCTGGTGGGAATGCAAAATGGTAGAGCCACTTTGGAAGACAGTTTGGCAGTTTCTTATAAAAGTAAACATAGTCTTGCATATGATCCAGCAACTGCAATTAAGCTCCTTTGTATTTATCCCCCAAAATTAAAAACTTATGCTCACACAAAAACTTACACACAAATGTTACAGCATTTTTGTTCATAACTACTAAAATCTGGAAGCAATTAACATGTCCTTCAGTAGGTAAATGGATAAATAAACTGTCGTATAGCCATACAATGGAATAGTATTCAGTGCTAAAAATTAAAAAAGTGAGCTGTAGAGCCAGGAAGACGTGGACAACCTTAAAGGCATAAATGCATATTACTGAGAGAAGACAATCTAAAAAGGCTTACATACTGTATGATTTCAACCACATGACATTCTGGAAAAGGCAAAATTATGAAAACAGTAAAAAGATCAGTGGTTCTCAGGGTTTGAAGGGAGGGAAGGATGAATTAATGGAATTTTTAGGGCAGTGGAACTATTGTGTGATACTACAATAGTGAATACATATCATTAAGTCCCTGTTCAAACCCATAGAATGTACAACACTAGGAATGAACCTCAATGTAAGCTGTGGACTTTGGGTAATAATGATATATCAGTGTAGGTTTACAGTTTGTAACAAATGTACTGCTGTGGCATGGGAGGTTAGTACTGAGGAAGTTGTGTATGGATAGGAACACAGGAATGTGGAAACTGTACTTTCTACTCAATTTTATTGTGAACATAAAACGACTGTAAAAATAAATTTTATTAATTTAATAAAAGTTGTGTCCACTTTACATACCCCTTTTTTTAATGGTCAAGTTTTCTGTTTGTCTTCACCAAGGTGGTTGTTTCTAATTATCTGGTCTGTCACTATAGGAAGCAGTAGAACTAAGCCTTTTGTTGAATTTTCAAGAAACACACTGATACTACATATCTGTTATGCTGTGAGATCTTTATAAGGCAGTAATTCTATTCATTTATATTCTAAATATTGTTCCATAGAAATGAATCAATAAACATTTAAATTTGAACATTAGCTATTCTCTGAATTTCAAGTAACTTCAGTAAGGAACTTGAATTTTTTCCTATATCCTTTTGCATAACTGGTTTTTAATCTTTCAACTTGTAACCATATGTGATAACTTGCATATCTTTTGTTGCCTCTTATACGATCTAGATATTTCCTGCAATTATGTCATCTATTTCTCATCAAATTGACCTTAGATTTAATGTTATTTTTTTTTCTAATTACCTCAACCCTTATTCTGCTCATCCACTGAACAGCCATCTCTTAGACTTATATTCTCTCTACTTCATACTCAGTTTTAAACCTGATAACTACAGTAAGATGTATATAAGGTAAGGTTTAGAGGCAATTCTTTTCTTCTACACCAGGTTTTTTTTTAAACTAGAGATTTGAATACAATTTGATTGGAGAAGGATCTAAAGAATATTGGCAATTATTTGTGAATTTTGGAGTTTTTTGTGGTTGCTTAAACATCTGAAATCTAATATGCTTTCATAAGGCAATTTTTATTTTCAATGTGCAGGGCATGTCTGAGAGTCTGTGAATTCGGGACAGGTTGTAACTTGAAGTGGCAGGCATCATATTATGATTTAATATTTCAGGAATAAGTACTTGTTATTACTGTTGTTTTTAACTCCCAACTCTAGTGAAACTTGTTAATGAGAAAGTTAATTGTTTTACTGGTTATATCCCTAGGGTCAGTGGTTGTTTTTATATTGTTGAGCCTGGTTGTTGTAAAAAGCAAGAGTAAAACAACATTGCAAAGATATAAGTATCAGTTCCTTACATATTTTGAATATTAATCTCTTTTAGATATATGGTTTGCAAATGGTTTCTCCCACTCCGTAGATTGCCTTTTTATTCTGTTGATTGTTTCCTTTGCTGTTTGGAGCTATTTAGTTTGATGCAGTCCTTCTTGTTTAATTTTGGCTTTGTTGCTTGTGCCTTTGGTGTCATATCCAAGAAATCATTGCCAAAATTAATGTCAAGAATAATTTCCCTTATATTTTCTTCTAGGAGTTTTAGGTTTTTGGTTTAGGTCTTTAATCAATTTTGAATTTATGTTTGTGTATAGTGTGAGATTGGGGCCCAATTTTATTCTTTTGTACTTGGCTATCCAGTTTTTCCAACACTGTTTGTTGAAGAGTCTGTTCCAACTCATGTCTCTTCTCTACACTATTTATTGAGTACCTTGACTACCCTGTTACAGATCAGTTGATCACATATGCATGAATTTATTTCTGGGATCGCTATTGGGAGCTCTTACAACTCAATAACCAAAAATCAAATAACTGAATAAAAATGGTGAAAAGATTTTGTATTAATCCATTCTCACACTGCTAAGAAAGACATACCTGAGACTGGGTAATTTATAAGGAAAAAGAGGTTTAATGGACTCACAGTTCCACATGGCTGGGGAGGCCTCACAATTATGGCAGAAGTTGAAGAAGGAGCAAAGGCATGTCTTACATGGCAGCAGGTAAGAGAGTATGTGCAGGAAAACTGCCCTTTGTAATACATCAGATTTCATGAGACTTACTCACTATCATGAGAACAGCATGAGAAAAATCCAACCCCATGATTCAATTACCTGCCACTGGGTCCCTTCCAAGACATGTGGGGTTTATGAGAGCTACAATTCAAGATGAGATTTGGGTGGGAACACAGCAAAATCATATCAGACATGAATAGACATTTCTTTCAAGAAAACATACATATGGCAAACAGGTACATGAAAAGATGGTTAACGTCACTAATTATAAGGTAAATATAAATTAAAACCATAATGAAATATCAATTCATACCAGTTAGTATGTCTATTATTAAAAAATTAAAAAATGAGTGTTGGTGAGACTGTGGAGAAATCAGAACCTGTCTACCCCATTGGTAGGTGTATTAGTCAGGGTTCTCTAGAGGGACAGAACTAATAGGATAAATGTATATATAAAGGGAAGTTTATTAAGGAGTATTGACTCACATGATCACAAGATGAAGTCCCACAATAGGCCGTCTGAAGCTGAGAAGCAAGGAACCCAGTCCAAGTCTCAAAACCTCAAAAGTAGGGAAGCCAATGGTGCAGCCTTCGGTCTGTGGTCTCAGGTCCAATAGTCCCAAATCGGAAGAACTTATTTCCCCTGTATTATAGCCCTAAAATGTTTAAGAGAGTAGATTTCATATTAAGTGTTCTACACACACATGTATACCATCCCCCCACACCAAAAACAGTGAGACACAATAAAATTTTGGGAGGCAGTAGACAGGTTTGTTATCTGAGTTGTTATGATGGTTTCATGGATGTATGCATATATCCAAACTCATCAAACTGTTTGTGTTAAGTTTGTGCCATTTTCAATATATCAATTATATATCAATAAAATGTTTAAAATATGTATATATAAGTGAAAAAAACTATTTCAATTTGTATTGAATGCCACGTTAACTTTAAATATTACATGATAAAAACATAAAATATCAACTTGAGAAGGCAAAGGATTGACAAATATATTTTATCATGACAGGAAAAATCTTTCATAGGGTTAGGTATGAAGTTTTAGGAAATAAAATTAATTCTCACCTTTGAACCAATAGCTATCACGTAGTAGTTTACTGGTAGGATAATCTTTTAAAACATAACTTATTTTTACCTATACCTTTTTAAAGCCAATCGTTTTGCAGGGATGTTTTAGAAATACTTCACCATTAAACATGATTATAATAATCAAAGTCATCAGCAGGAGTCTGTTATTGCATTATGTGCAAGACACTCGCCAAAGTGCAGAGAAACATCATTTTAAATGTTCTTCTGAAATAATTAGTTCAACTTACATAACATTTTGCCTTTCCCTGGCTCAAAATGAAATAAGCAAATAGAAATATACATAATGGGATGATTTAAAACTCTTGGAATACAGTCAACAGTTATCTCTGAGAGGTAAGTCAATATGGTCTGTTTTCTAAATTAGCTCGAGGCAGATTAAAATTAGCAATGAAGATATTGCATATTTAGGTCTAAATTAATTGCTCAGTGCTTTTTATGAAAAGGAAAAAATGCAGATTCAAATTGTGTATCAACTTAAGAAACATTTGCTTACCAAATTGCAGGAAACTTCCTGCTAGGTACACCTAAATGGGCAGGAACTGTGTATATAATTCCCAAATGTAGGAAAGGTCTACTGGTATATTGAGTAATAATATGCTTACACAACTTTGGCATTTTTCTTTTACTTTCAGATGAATAATCTAAAGCTAGAGTAATAAAACATTATCAAGTTTACCTGAGAGAAGCAAAGGATGCACATTTCTTCTATAAAAATACTATAACTATGGACCACTCTAAAATTCAGCTATTGATACTAATGAATGACTAATATCTCTCTGATAGAATAGATCAATAAAGTGGGAAACCAAATCAAGGATAACTAAATTAAACAGAATGATCTGTTACATAGTTATTTTATTTACACAAGTTTGTCCCTAACTGCTGCATTTGGAAAACTGTTTTACTTATATGGGGAGGAAACTTTACATACCAACCTACCTATTTCATTTAAATAAAATAAAAAGACACATATTAAGGTCAGTGATCTTCCTTTTAAAATATACTTACCTATCATTTCTCTGAATTGGAGATGGCTTTATAATTATTTTGCCTCAGAACATTCATTTTTGTAGTTATATGTATACTATACATCTGTAATTGATAAATTGATTTAATTTTTTTATTATTTTTATTATTATTATTTTTTTATTGTGTTTTAGGTTTTGGGGTACATGTGAAGAACATGCAATATTGTTGCATAGGTACACAGGTGGCAGTGTGATTTGTTGCCTCCCTCCCCTTCACCTATATCTGGCATGATAAATTGATTTTTAAGACATTGCAGCTTCTCTTTTTTAATTTTTAAATTTTTTTTAGTTTTAATTTTTGTGGCTGCATAGTAGGCATATATGTTTATCAGTTACATGAGAGAATTTGATATAAGCATACAATGCATAATATCACATCAGGGTACATAGGATAACCACTACCTCAAACATTTCTCTTTTGTGTTTAAAAAAATCAAATTATACTCTTTTAGTTATATTAAAATGTAGAATTAAATTATTTTTTACTATAGTCAGCCTGTGTGCTAGCAAATACTTGGTCTTACTTATTTTTTCTACCTATTATCTTGTACCCATTAACCATCCCCCCATCCCTCTGGTCCTTCTTTTCACTACCCTTCCCAGGCTCTTGTAGTCATCCTTCTACTCTCTCCCTCATGAGTTCAATTGTTTGATTTTTTTAGCTCCCACAGATAACTGAGAACATGCAATGTTTGTCTTTCTGAGCCTGGTTTATTTTACTTAATACAATGACCTCTAGTTCCATCTGTGCTGTTGCAAATGTGAGGATCTCATTCCTTTTCATGGCTGAAGAGTATTCCATTTTGTATATGTACCACATTTACTTTATTCATTCATCTGTGTTATTTTCTTGTGGTTCGGTTTGGTTGTTTTGAAACAGGGCCTCGCTCTGTCACCCAGGCTGAAGTGCAGTGGTACAATGATGGCTCACTGCAGACTCAATCTCCTGGGCACAAGCAATCTGCTCACTTAGGCCTCCCAAAGCGCTAGGATTATAGGCATGAGCCACTGTGCCTGGCCATCCATTCACCTGCTGATGGACACTTAAGTTGGTTCCAAATCTTGGCTATTTTGAATAGCACTGCAATAAATATGAGAGTGCAGACATCTCCTTGATAGACTAATTTCTTTACTTTTGTATGAATAGCTAGGAGTGGAATTGCTGGATTTATATGGTAGTTCTATTTTTAGTTTTTTGGGGGCTCTCCAAACTGTTCTCCATAGTGGGTGTACAAATTTACATTCTCACCAACAGTTTATGAACATTCTCTTTTCTCCACATCCTAGACAGCATTTGTTATTTGCTTCCTTTTGGATAAAAGCCAGTTTAACTGGGGTGAGGTATTTTATTTTAGTTTGGTTTGCATTTCTGTAATAATGAGTGATGTTGAGCTCCTTATGATACACCTGTTTGCTATTTGTATGTCTTTTTTTGAGAAATGTCTATTCAGAATTTTCACCCATTTGCAAATGAAATAAATAGATTTTTTTTCTATTGAATTGTTCGAGCTCCTTATATATCTTGGTTATTAGTCCCTTGTCAGGTGTATGGTTTGCAAATATTTTCTCCCATTCTATAGGTTGAGTCTTCACTTTGTTTATTGTATTCCTTGATGTGTAGAAGCATTTTAGCTTGATGTGATCCAATTTGTCCATTTTTGCTTTGGTTGCCTGTGCTTGGAAGGTGCTGCTTGAGAAGTCTTTGTCTATGTCAATGTCCTGGTGAGGTTATTCACTGTTTCCTTTTAGTAGTTTGATAGTTTAAGGCTTTTAATACTAATCCATTTTGATTTGATCTGTATATGGCAAGAGATAGGGGTCTAGTTTTGTTTCACATATAGTATCCACTTTTCCCAATGCCATTTATTAAAGAGACTGTTCTTTATCCAGTGTATTTTCTTAGAACATTTGTAGCAAATATTCACTGTAGATGTTTGTGTTTATTCAGCGTTCTCTATTCTGTTCCAGTTGTCTATGTGTCTGTGTTTATGCCAGTACTGTGCCACTTTGGTTATTATATCTCTGTAGTATAGTTTAAAGTCAGTTAGTGTGATTTCTCCAGTTTTTTTCTTCTGCTTAGGAAATATTTCACTATTATGGGCAAGGGATTACATTTAATTTATAGATTGCTTTGATTAGTATGGACATTTAAAAAATATTGACTCTTCAAATTCATGAATCTGGAATATCTTTCCATTTTTTGGTGTCTCTTCAGTTTCTTTCATCAGCGTTTTATAATTTTCATTAAAGAGATCTTTCAATCCTTCAGTTAATTCACAGGTACTTTATTTATAGCTATTGTAAATTAAATTATATATGTGTGTAAATATGTGTGTGTGTGTGTGTATTTTTTTTTTCTGAGACAGAGTTTCACTCCTGTTGCCCAGACTGGAGTGCAGTGGCATGATCTTGGCTCACCGCAATCTCTGCTTCCTGAGTCTGTAATATATGGCTTTTATTATGGGTTAAACATGTTCTTTCTATACCTAATTGTTTTTCAGGGCTGTTATCATGAAGAGATACTGAATTTTAACAAATAGTTTTTCAGCATCAATTGAAATGATTCTTTGTTTTCTGTCCTTCACTCTGTTGATACAACGTGTCACATTGATTGATTTGCATGTGTTGAACTATCCTTGACTCCCTGAGATAAATTCCACTTGTTCATCATGATGGATCTTTTTAATGTGTTGTTGAATGAGAATTTCTAGTACCACTGAGATTTTTGCATTAATATTCTTTATAGATATGACCTGTAGTTTATGTTTTTTGATGCACCAGAGTCTGATTTTGGTATCAAGTTAATACTGTCCACATAAAATGAATTTGGAAGTATTCTCTACTCCTCTATTTTTTGTAATAGTTTGAGTAGGATTGGTATTAGTTTTTATTTAAATGTTTGGTAGAATTCAGCCATGAAACCATCAGCTTCCAGGATTTACTGTGCTGAATGAGTTTTCATAACAGCTTCAATCTTGTTACTTGTTATTGGTCTATTCAGATTTTTAATTTTTCACAGTACAATCTGGATAGGTGGTGTGTGTTTAAGAATTTGTCTATTTCTTCTAGATTTTCCAATGTATTGCCATATAGTTGCTCATATTAGCCATTAATTATCATTTTGGATTTTGGTGGTATCGGCTGCAATGTCTCTTTTTCATCTTTGATTTTATTTGGCTCTTTTCTCTTTTTCTTAGTCTGGCTAAAGTTTTGTCCATTTTGTTTACCTTTTCAAAAAACTAACTTTTGTTTTATTGACATTTTGTAATTTTTATATTTTAGTTTTATTTATTTCTGCTTTCATTTTTATTATTTCTTTTATGCTATTAATTTTGGGTAGGTTTACTCTTTTTTTTTCTAGTACATTAAAATGTATGATTAGGTTGTTTATTTAAAGTTTTTATTCATTTTCCATGTTGACACTTACAGCTTTAAGTGTCTCTCTTTTTTATTGAAAAAGGGATCTTAACTCCCATAGGTTTTGTTATATTGCATTCCCATTTTAATTTGCTTGAAGATAATATTTAATGCCCTTATTAACTTCTTCATTGACTCAGTGGTCACTCAAGAGAGTATTGTTTAATTTCACTGTGTTTGTATAGTTTCCAAAGTTTATCTTTTTATTGTTTTCTAGCCTTATTTCATTGAGTCAAAAAAGATGTTCATATTCTTTCAAAGTTTGGAATAATTTAAGACTTGCTTTGTGACCAACATATGGTGTTTCCTTGAGAATGATTAATGTACTGAGGGGAAAAATATGTATTCTGCAGCCACTGGATGAATTAAATGTTTTGTAAATATTTGTCAGGGCCATTTAGTATATAGGGCCATTTAGTATATAATGTATATGAAGTCCAGAGTTCCTTTGTTGATCTTCTGTCTGGAAGATCTGTCTAATGTTGAAAGCAGGTGTTGAAGTCTCCAGCTATTATATCAGGACTTAGCTCTCTCATTAGCTCTAAACATACTTCCTTTGCATGTAAGAGTCCCTAGTATTGGGTAAGTATGTATTTACAATTGTTACATCCTTTTGCTGAAGTGACTCCTTTATTGTTATACAGTGACCACATTTGTCCCTTCTTATAGTTTTTGTCTTAAAATCTATTTTTTTTTCTGATACAAGTATAGTGACTCCTGCTCTTTTTTGGTTTTCATTAGCATGAAATATCTTTTAATATTCCTTTACTCTCAGTCTGTGTTTTTTTTAGGTGAAGTTTGTTTCTTGTAAGCAACAGATTATTAGGTCCTGTTTCTTTTATTCTTTTAGTCAGTCTATGTGTTTTGATTGGGGTGTTTAGTCCAGTTACATTTAACATTCTTATTACACCTGCCATTTTATTATTTATTTTCTGTTTGTGGTATTCTCATCCTATTTTCTTTTTCTCCTTTTTTTTTAGTGAAGGTAATTTTCTATGGTAATATGATTTAATGTTTGCTCCTTATTTTTGTGTATGCATTGTAGATCTTTTGATGTGCAGTTACTGTAAGGCATGCAAATAATATCTTAGAACCCATTATTTTAAGACGATAAGTTTGATACTGTTTTAATAAACGAACATTTGAAAAAGTAGTAAGAACTCTACAGCTTTCCATTTTCTCTTTTTAACATTTTGTTGTTTATATCTTTTCTACTAACTATATCTTGAAAAATTGTAGCTGTTATTTTTGATTGGTTCATTATTTAGACTTTCTAATTAAGAAAGAGTAGTTTACACACCACAGTTACAGTGTCATAATATTCTATGGTTTTGTGTACTTACTTTTAACAATGAGCTTTGTATATTCAAATATTTTTTTATTATTCATTAATATCTTTTTTTTTCTGATTGAAGTACTCCCTTCAGTATTTCCAGAAGGGTGGGACTAGTGTTGATGAAATTTCTAAGCTTTTGTTTGTTTGGGAAAGTCTATTCTTCTTTATATTTGAAGAATATTTTCACTAGACATACTATTCTGTGATAAAAGTTGTTCCTCTAGCACTTTAAATTTATCATGCCACTCTCTTCTGGCCTGCAAAATTTCCACTGAAACATTTGTTGCTAGATGTATTGGCAATTCATTCTACATTATTTGTTTCTTCTCTCTTGGTGCTTTTAGGGTTCTTTCTTTAGGCTTGACCTTTGGGAGTTTGATTATCAAGAGTCTTGAGATAGGCTTCTTTGGGTTAAAATTGTTTGCTGTTCATATTAATATGTTTTCACACTGTTATAATGATACAACCTGAGACTGCTTAATTTATAAAGGAGAGGCTTAATTGATTCACAATTCCAAATGGCTGCCTCAAGAAACTTAAAATTATGGCAGAAGTTGAAGAAGAAACAAGGCAGCAGGAAAGAGCACACACAGGAGAAACTGCCAATTTTAAAACATCAGCTCTTGTGAGAACTCACTTGCTTTTGTGAGAACAGGATGGGAGAAACCCCCTCCCCCGACCATGATCCAAACACCTCCTACAAGGTCCTCCCTGACTCATGGGCTTTACAATTTAAGAAGAGATTTGGGTGAGGACACAGAGCCAAACCATATCCTTCCATTGCTGGCCCCTCCCAAATATTATGGGTTTTTTTTCCCACATTTCAAAACCAACCATGCTTTCCCAGCAGTCCCACAAGGTCTTAACTTATTCTAGCATTTACTTAAAAGTTCAAGTCTAAAGTATTATCTGAGACAAGGCAAGTCCCTTCCAACTATGAGTCTATAAAATCAAAAACAAGTTAGTTATTTCTAAGATACAATAGGATAGAGGCATTGGGTAAATGTTTTCATTCTAAATGGGAGAAATTGGCCAAAGCAAAGAGCCATAGGACCCATGCAAGTACAAAATGCAGTAGGGCATTCATTAAATCTTAAGACTCCATAACAATCTCCTTTGACTCCATGTCTTACATTCAGGGCACACTAATGCAGGAGATAGGCCCCCACGGCCTTGGGCAGTTCTATCCCTGTGACTGTGCAGGGTTCACCTCCAACTGCTGTTTTCATGGACTGGTATTTAGTGCCAGTTGCATTTTTCAGCTCCAGAATTCTGCTTGAATATTATTTCAATCTCTGTTATATTTATCTGATATAGTTTTGGATTTCTAATCTGTATTTTCTTGAATTTCTTTGAGTTTCCTCAACGTAGCTATTTTGAGTCTGAAAGGTCACATATCTCTGTTTCTCCAGGACGGCCCCTTGTCCCTTATTTAGTTCATGTGACGAGGTCACATTTTCTGGATGATCTTGATACTTTTGGATATTTGTTTCTGGGCATTGATGACTTGTGTATTTATTGTACTCTTCACAGTCGGGGCTTATTTTTACCTGTGCCTTTTGGTAAGGCTTTTAAGATATTCAAAAGAAGTTGGGTGTTGCGATCTAAGCTTTTTCTGCATTAGAGGGCACCCGAAGGCCAGTAACACTGTGATTCTTGATGGTCTTAAACAAGATCTGGGAGAATTCTCTACATTACTAGAAAGAGACTCTTGTTCTCCTTCCTTACTTTTTCCCAGAGACTCTCTGTTTGTTCTGAGCCATCTGGAGCTGGGTATAGGGTGGCACAAGACTCCTGAGTCCACCTGCACTAGGACTGTACTGGGTCAGATCTGAGGCTAGCACAGCACTGGGTCTCACCCAAGATTTGCTGTAATTACTCTCTGGCTACTACTTGATGTTTGATCAAAGACTTGTGGCTCTAAAACCAACAGGTTTCAAAGCCAACCAGGCCTCTATCTTTCCCTTTAGGATGGTGAATTCCACCAGGCCCAAGTGGGTCCAGAATTGCTTTCCAGAAGCCAGGGGCTAGAGTCAAACACCTTAGACATGTACCTAGTGTTCCACTGTAACGGAGCTGAGCTGGCACTCAAACCCCAAGATGCAATGTTTCTCACTCTCCCTTCCCCTTTCCTCACTCCATAAGCATCGCAACCACAAGCCCACAGCAAGTGCTGCCAGACTGCTGCTAATGTTTCCTTAAGGCCCGAGTGCTCTTCCATCAGCTTGTGGTGAATGCTGCAAGGCCTGGGCTCAACCTTCAGGGCAGTGGGTTCCCCTCTGACCCAGGGAAGATCCAGAAATGCCATCTAAGAGCCAAGGCCTGCAGTCTGGTAGCCCGAGAGCCTGTGTTTTACTGCGCTGTGGCCAAGCTGATATCTAAGGTGCAAGACAAACTCCTCTTTACTTTTCCCTTTTGTCTTCTCAATCAGAGGGAGCCTCTCCCCATAGCCACTATAGCTGGTCATGTGCTGAGTCCCACCTGAAGCCAGCAAGTCTCAGAACATTACCCATGGCACACAGCATACTACCTAGTTATCCAGAGCACAAGAGCTCTTCAGTTAGCAAGTAACGAATCATGCCAGGCCCATGTCCTTCCCTTGAAGCAGTGCTTTCTTTCAGGCCCAAGGTGTGTCTAGAAATGTCACCTGGCAGGTAAGGCCTGGAATGGGGCCTCGTGACTCTGACTGGTGTCCTGTCCTGCTGTGGCTGAGCTGGCATCCAAAGATATAAGACAAAGTCTGCCTTATGCTTCCCTCTACCCTTTCCAAGAAGAAGGAGAGGAGTTATTTTTGGAGCCACAGCTTGTGCAGCCTGGGCCGGGGAGGTATGGTGCCAGCACTCTTATGCACTATGGCTGTGTCTCAGTAGGTTGTGTGCCCCACAAGCCCCCTGGCTCTGAGCCCAGTTCGGCACTAGGATTTACCTAAGAGTTGCAGCTCTTGTGACCTAAAATGCCTATCAAGTTTATGTAAGGCCCCAGAGCACTTTAGCTCATGTTGGCAATGCTTGCAAGAACTTAAGTTTCAGCCGCTGGGATGGGAGACTGCTCTCTAGCTAGGTGTGCTTTAAATGTTTCCCCCGTGGGCAGGTGTCAGCTGAGTTTGTTCCAGTTTTGCTTTCTGCTATCACAGGGCAGCACTGAGTTCAATGCAATGCCTTACGATTCAGCGCTCTCCCTCACTCTCTCTGCACCACGCTGCCACTGCTGGGGGTGAGGGGAGACTTGTGTCAGAGACTCGACATGTTTTCCCTAACTCTTCAGTGCCTCTTTGAATAATATAAAGTTAAAACCAGGTGCTGCGAGTTCTCACTTGATTTTTAGATCTTACGAAGGTTCTTTTTTGGGGGTAGATGCTTGTTAAATTGACGTCCTTGTATGGAATGATTGGTGGAGACTTCTATTTTGGCATCATGCTCAGCTTCCTCTTTGAACATGTGATTAAGTAACCGATAAATACTCTTTCTAATACTTAGCTGGATAAAGGGAAGAACCATGCTTAACTGAGAGAACATTTTCTCAAGCATTAAAATGAATTTTCAAAAAATAAAATACATTCATCTCTTGTTATAATCTGTGTAAACAGGCATTAGTTTTTCAAAGCAGTGGTGGAAATAAAGCAGAGACAGAGGGAGAAAGACAGTACGTATAAAACTGATTATTAAAAACCAACATAAAATGGTTTTCTTTTTAGAAATATGCTAATTAATAGTCTTTTATTTTTAATTTTGATTTGTTTGCCTCTGGAAGGAGGACACTATACAAGGCAAACCTCATGAATATCACAATAAACAGAAGGTCTGGAAAGTAAGGACTTTGCCAACTGATAATTTTAATAATGCAGTGATGTGCTCAGAAATTGAAATCACCAGAACTTGAGGCAGATTTAAAGACTATTGCGGAAAGTGGCACAACTGTAATAAAATCAAATGAAGGGGTTTATTACTCCTACAAACGGGGAAGAGATGCCTGTCTCTTCTCTTGTTATTTCTCCTATGTCTTGATTATCCATTTGGAAGTTCGTGAGTAGAGTTGATAGAGTAAGGCCAGGAGTATGGCATTATATTTGAAATAGAAAGAAATTATCTGAGTACTCTAGAAATTTACACAGCATTTTCATTAGACCATTATCAATTGGATCCACAATAAAATTATATCAGGCGCAGTAATAAGAAGGAATGTTTTGGTTTTTTTTGGCCTGTCCTTCATCACACGAGAGAAAAGTGATTGAAGAAAAACCTTATGTGTCATCATGCATCCCAAAATGAAAAGACAGGGAATCTTGTTTCTTCTTTGATAATTTAAATAGTTAATAAGCTACATATCAATATGGGACACTGCTTGTAATAATGTTATAGTCAGTATGAACTAAAGTACAGAAATGATCATTATAAATGTATATATTCATATGTACTGTGTCTATGTATCTATATGTCATCTATCTGAATGGTATTTGGCTATACTTCTTACAGTCAATTAGTTCAATTATTTTGCCTTTATTTAAATAAGATTGATGCATTGCAAAATTATGGTAAGAGGTATTTTTAATTGAGATATAAGTTATATCTTTTACACTTTCAGTTCAATAAATTTAAATACATGTACAGTCCCACATAAAACTATCTCAATCAAACTATATAAAATTGCATTACCCTGAAAACTTCTCTACTTCCCTTCTGCAGTAAATTCCCTACCCTCACCTTACATGTGACCATTTTCATTTTCATTATTATAGGTTTATTTGACGGTTGTAGAACTTTCTATTAAAAAACATACAGTATTTATAATTTTGTGCCTGTTTTCTATTGTTCAGCATGATATTTTGAGATTTATTCATAATATTTTATGAGCAGGAAGTTGTTCCATTTTATGGCTTTTACTGAGTAGTATATGAACTTATCATTGGAAATAACTTGAACAATACTTCCTTACAGAGTATTTTTCCCCTAATTTAACTTAACAGAAAATGAGGAGAACTGAGTTCTAGTCCAAATTTTATCATTCATACATTTGCAAATATGTGTGTGTCTCTTCATCAAGCTAGATCTCATCTTCATTTGTCTAATTAAACAGTGGCTTTAGATAATCGTGGGACCTATTTGAACTCAAATATTCTGTTTCTAGTTTATGGTTGTCTATCAGTTAAATATTAATTTCATTAAGAACTATCTCTAGATTACTAGCAAATTCATTCATCTTATATCAATGAGGGGCATCTTCAACTCAGTTCTCAATTGCCATGGCAATAAAATTATGCTTTTTTGTTTTCCTTAGGGTTAGCTTTTCTTTTCTGTTTTAACTTTTATTTAAACTTCAGGGTTATGTGTGCAGGTTCGTAATATAGGTAAACTCATGTCATGGGGGGTTGCTGTACAGATTGGTTTGTCACCCAGGTATTCAGCCTCGTACCCCTTAATTATTTTTTCTGATCTTTGCCCTCCTCCCACCCTCACCCTCCAGTGAGCCCTAGTGTCTGTTGTTTCTCTCTTTGTGTCCACATATTCTCATTATTTAGCTCCCACTTGTGAGTGTCAACATGTGCTATTTTCTTTATCAGTGTTGGGCATTTAGGTTGACTCCACGCCTTTGCTTTTGTGAATAGTGCTGCAATGATCATATGAATGCATGGGTCTTTATGGCAGAATGATTTACATTTTGGGGAGTATATACTCAGTAACGGGATTGATGGGTCAAAAAGTAGTTCTGTTTTTAGGTATTTGAAGGTTCATCACACTATTTTCCACAATGGTTGAACTAATCTACATATCATCCAACAGTGTATAAGTGTTCCTTTTTCTCCACAACCTAAACAGCACCTGCTATTTTCTGACTTTTTAGTAATAACTATTCTGACCGGTGTGTGATAGTATCTTGTTGTGGTTTTAATTTGCATTTCCCTTAATGAATGATCAGTGAAGTTGAGATTTTTTTGCATATGTTTCTTGGCCACATGTATATCTTCTTTTGATAGGTGTCTGTTCAAGTCTTTTGTCCAGTTTTTGATATTTTTTTCTTGTAAACTTGTTTATGTTCCTCACAGATGCCAGATATCAGATGTTTGTCAGATGCATAGTTTGTGAAATTTTTCTCTTATTCTGTAGGTTGTCTGTTTACTCCGTTGATAGTTTATTTGGATGTTCAGAAGCCCTTTAGTTTAATTAGATTCCATTTGTGAATTTTTGCTTACAATTGCTTTCAGCAACTTTGCCATACAATCTTTACTTTAATTAGATCCTATTTGTCAATTTTTGTTGCAATTGCTTTTGGCATCTTCATCAAAACATTTTTCCTGTTCCTATGTCCAGAATAGTATTGCTTCGGTTGTCTTCCGGTATTTTTAGAGTTTCAGGTTTTAAATTTAAGTCTTTAACCCATACTGTGTTAATTTTTGTATGTGGTGTAAGGAAGGGGTTCAGTTCCACAGTCTTCTTCATATGGCTAGCCAATCATCCTAGAACCATTTACTGAATAGGGAGTCCACTCCCCATTGCGTGTTTTGTGAGCTTTGGTGAAGATCAGATGTCGGTACGCAGCCTTATTTCTAGGCTCTCTATGCTATTCCATTAGTCTATGTGTCCATTTTTGTACAAGTATCATGCTGTTTTGGTTACTTTAGCAGTGTAGTACAGTTTGAAATTGTGTAGCATGATGCCTTCAGCTTTGTTCTTTTTGCTTAGGATTGCTTTTAAGAATTCCTTCAAAGGAAGACATGATTTGAATCTGAGAATTACTCCTATTTATCTCTCACTAATTGTCATATTATTTTTAGTTTTTGCTAAACCAAACATTGGTTAATTTGAAATATACCTTATTAATGTCTGTCAAAATTCTCAACATTGTTTAAAGATGCATTTACATTGTTACTTTTTTTTTAAAGGCAGAGTCTCACTATGTCAACGAGGTTGGAGTTCAGTGGCATCACTCAGCTCACCGCAGCAATTGCCTCCCAGATTCAAGTGAGGCTGATGCCTCAGCCTCCCATGTAGCTGGGATTGCAAGCACACACCACCACACCCAACTAATTTTTGTATATTTTTAGTAGAGACAGGGTTTTGCCACATTGGCCAGGCTGATCTCAAACTCTTGGCCTCAAATGATCCTCCCACTTTGGCCTCCCAAACTGCTGGATTACAAGCATAAGCTATCACTCCCAGCGTACAATGTTACCTTTTCCATAACCTTTTTCTAACCACTCAATTCAGGAGTGAACGTACTTCTCTAACCTTTGAAATCAGAGTGCAGTTTGTATTGTTATTACATTTTAAAAATCATTCATTATTTATTCAAGCACTACTGCATGTCTCAAGCCTATGATTAGTGTAAGGGATATAATAATGAACAAAAAAGAGCCCAAACATATGCTTATATCCCAGCATTTCACCATGAAGCAATTATTCTGAATTATAAACAATTTCTCTGAAAAAAATTGCTGATGCTGTTATGCAGCCACGATAAGCAGACCTAACCTAGTCTTGGGTGTGTCGGGAGGAGATCCTATGAGTATGATGAAATCGAAGTCTGAGAATGAGTTCATGCTCTGAAGGGCTGTGTATGCATATTGGGTGAATGTGTATTAGTCCATAAGTGTGCGTATTTTGTGTTTGCATATGTGTTTGTGGTGAGTGATGGTGATAGGGGATATAAACAGATTGAATTAATTTCTTGGCATCATACAGTTTAGAAACTAAGTTTTGAAAAGCAAGGGAGAGAAACTGTGGGAAGATTACACAGTAAGTGGCAAGTACAAGACCCTGTGGAATATTATAGACCATGTTTAGTGTTTTAGCTTTAACGCTATGAATTATTCATAGAGTTTTAAACAGAGATGAAAACTGATCAAATATTTAGAGTTAGAAGAGAATTTTGGACTGAATGTGCAAGGTAGAAGTCTTTAGCTGACATATGAGGAGGGAAACTGTGTGTGTTGATGAGATGCTTGAGCAGAGTGTTGGAAATAAGAGGTATCAATTCTGACTTCAGAATTTCTTAAAGTAACCATTTCCACATTTAAACATGTTATAGATATTTATAGAAATATCTCATTACCACCTCTTAAGTTATAAGACTTTGTGACTGAATTAACATAACAAGGCTAACGGGGATTACCCCCTAGGTTTTCTTTGAACAACAAAAAAGCTCTATTTCTGCTGAGGTTGAATGAAGGTCAGATGATAAATATCTAAAACTATGTCCCAGGTTGCATTACCCGAAAAACAGACTTTGAGCAGAAATTTGTGCTTAGGGAGTTTACTGGGAAGTACTCAAAATCACCAATTAAAAGAGGGAAAAACAGGAATCAGGCAGAGTGTCACACAACCCTCAATTGATCCTCCAAAGCTCTGGAACTTGGTGGCTCCACAGAAATCACCACTGGAAGGGAAGGAAGGCAGGGATTTTCTTGGATACAGGCTGTCCCCAGGGAAAGAATTTGTCCTTCGGAAGGTGGATCTTCTCAGTTGAGCACAATTCCTAGAAAGAGACACAGTTTCCAAGATCAAGGGGAGCAATAATATTTCAAGCCTAAAAGGATAATCTAATGCTACAGGTTATTAAGCTTGTCTAGCTAAATATCATAGAAAAATGTATGGCAGAGAGATTAAAAAGTGGTGATAGGCAAGGTTTTTGGGGCTCTGAATCCAGTTACTCCTGAATTATTACCTTCTGTGTTTTCATATTATCAATTACAAAGGTCTCTCACCTACTTCTTTCATTGTGACTTCAATGAGTTTTGCTGTCAGCAATTAAAACACTTTTATTATTATTATACTTTACATTCTGGGGTACATGTGCAGAATGTGCAGGTTTGTTACATAGGTATACATGTGCCATGGTGCTTTGCTGCATCCATCACCCTGTCATCTACATTAGGTATTTCTCCTAATGCTATCCCTCCCTTACCCCCCACCCCTCTACAATCCCTCCCCTAGCCCCCAGCCCTTGATAGGTCCCGGTGTGAGATGTTCCCCTCCCTGTGTCCATGTGTTCTTATAGTTCAACTCCCACTTATGAGTGAGAACATGCAGTGTTTGGTTTTCTGTTCTTGTGTCAGTTTGCTGAGAATGACTTTTCTAGGGATATAGAAGAAAACCAAATTGAGGAAGAGAAATATCAGAAAGCTTGTCTTCTGGAATCTTCTGAGAAAGAAATAAGAAATTATAAGGATAATGGCTACAGCAAGGTTGTAAAACTGAAGAATGTCTTTCACTACAGTCTTTCAGACTCTCATTAGGTGAGCATTGTCAGCTCTCTTACTCTTAGTGAGGGAATTAGGATGGACAATAAACTTCCTGAGAATCAGATGAATTTAGGATGAGGCCTTGATGTGACTTTAATGGCAGCATTTTCCCCTGAGTGTACGAAACAATGCTGCTTTTTCAGGGCTGAAAAAAACCCACTGAAATGATTTAAACATCCAAGCATTGCTTTAAAAAAAAATGTTTCTTTAAAGATAATGCATCTCAGAAAAAAGAATGGGAACTCAATATTTAGAACCCTGTCTCCACTCTCTCTGTGCTATGCTATGTCAGCAAAGTGAGTTTAGATCTTAGCTTAGTTATTTTTAATTGCGAGTACATGGGCAAATATGCTATTTTCTCTACTATGCCTTTGAAAAAACACAAAGTAAAAATATGGTCTCATTGCCAGAAGTCAATGTAAAGAAGTAAATTTCCATTGTAAATGTTCCTCAGTGATGCTTGGCAAAAGCATTATGTAAAGCCAAATTCTTACTTCATAGGTAATATTTCAGTTCAATTATTTTCCGATCCAATTGCTATTACCTATTTCAGAAAGCCATTAAAACAAACAAAAAAAAAACAATGGAAAAATTTGGGACCTGGATAAATAACTAGATTACTGTCAGGAAGTATCATTTACATTATTATTCACAGCATTATTTACACTTAGGCTGCTGATCAGTAGTGACTCTCACTTTGATGTGATGCAAATGTCATTGGTATTGAAGAGAAGAAAAAAACAGCTAATTATATTAAAGGGAACCATATAGATTGTGCTACTTCGGCATGCTGAGATCTGAAGTGCTATCAAGTTTCAACTAAGTGGTGTACCTAATTTTGAATTTAGTTAATCGATATAGGTTATTGTCCTAGGCATGACTTTGAGGTATATTTGGGGATGTTTGCTTTCCTATCCAGATAATGTAGCTAAATAAATATCTGGTTTAAAAAAAATAGAAGGAGAAAAGAACAAAAAAGAGGTAGATTAACAAAACAACAGTTACACCGCAGTTACTGTGGGCAAGAAACTGAGCTAAGGGCTTTAGAAATAAAGAGCAATAATTTAACTAATTTCATGCTGATAACAATTCTATGAGGTGAGTGTCACTATTATCACCAAATGAAAATCAAATATTTGTGGCACAGAGAGGCTTATGTACCAGGAAGAGCCAGAGTTTGGACCCAACACAATCTGTATTGAACCCCACACAGAGTTTAGGATTCTAACCACTACATTTTTGAAAGGTAAGTTCAGTTCTCTTAAATCAAAATGTGAATATTTTGTTCCCATTTCTATTCCACTCTTCAACCCAAAGTAGAAAATACTCTAGTTATATTATAGTTATATTTTTATACTTATATGTAGAAAGACTATAGTTATATTCCAACTTATCAAATAACTCAAAAAATTAAATGAAGAATGTCTTCTCTGTAGTGGCTTTTCTCAATTTAAAGCTCAGAAATTTAGAAAATATTTTTTCACCTCTCTTGAATATATACAATAAAATTATTTCTATAAATATATGTTTTTGTCAAATATAGAGGGTAAAATGATTCTTATAAATTCAATGAAAAAAAGCAATTCAATGCCCAGAAAAATGGGCTATTTAGAATATGAAATTGTTTATAATAACTATAATTTAAATTCTTACAAAAGTATTTTTCATCAGATAGATGTAAGTTTTGCTGTAGAGCAAGAGTCTTCGCCAAATGATGTATTTGAAGAGCATGTGATGCTCCTATTTCATTCTTATAGTCATTTTGCCCTTTTCTTAAGATGTTCTAATTATTTCAGACAATCCGATTTCTTATTTTGTCATTTAGCTCCTTTTTCCTCATGTTTTTTGGTGAGATAAGAGGCAGTCTGAAATTGCAGCTAATGCAAGGAGCCATGCTGAGCACAACCACCTTCCTGCTGCTCGGAGTGGGTCACAGGGCTACCAGTAAAGACCTTGGATTGTCTCACTCCGCAAAGGTTTTCTTCTTCCAAGTTCAATATTTCAAATCATCACTAATAGTAATGTGGTACATAGGTAGCGTCCCTTATATTTATTATACTTTAAAAATATTTTGCTTTATTTGCAACCAACTTTGAAACATAGTCACTACTTCCAAGGCAAAGCACAGTTATTTTACTAATTACATCTTTAAATGTTATCTCTCATTTTTAGTAATTCCTTAATTTTAATTTATAACTTTATGAAATTTTGCATTTAGGTGGATGTATCATTTTAAAGTCATATAATTTTCCCCATTTATAAAATAACTTTATTGGCTTTGTCGTCGTTTCAGTCTCCCTTTTTATGTATTTTTGACGTAAAGACCTATCATTTTAATTCTGATCAACTACTATTTTCTAAATTAGTGCTTCTTATAAAGCTTGTTGACAATATATATGTCATACCTGCTCTCCTTATCTTAAAAAACATAAAACCACAGTGCCAGGAAAACATTATCCAAGTTACTAAAAATATTTGGTGGAAAATAGCAATAACCAGTTCTAGAACTTTATAAAACTCACCTTCACCCACACTTAACCTGAAAAATCCGGATTTCTCTTATATGTCACTAGCGTATAGAGAACAGATTGACCTGCCCTCTGTCCCACCCCGACCTCTGCCTCCCACCAATGTCCACGCTAGGAAAGCCTGGGAACTCCACATCCAGAAGTTCAGGTCCAAAGGTAATCATCTCACCACTTTGCTAGTGGGAGCTCTTTTTCTGTCTCTCTCAGTTTCTTTCTCACCAGTTCTACAAGTTTATTTTTGAAGAAGTAGCTTAAGCCTTTGACATAAACTTCCTAGTATGAAGGGTGTTGCCCAAAATGTACACAAGTAGGGACAATGTAAATTCTAAAGTGTCTAAAGTACTTTTTAGTGTAATGTCCTGCAAGAAGGTGGCTCAATAAGGTATTCGGCAGTGACTAATTTTGCAGATCTTGAGGACTCCTCTTGCACTTTCGTTTAACTTGTCAATATCTGATATTCCTAAGAGCTTGCCTGGAGCAACTAGCAAACTCTGGACTTAAAGGGCAATTGCAGAGAATATTTAACTTTTAACTCTATTCTGGAGTTTCACTGTAATTTACATGATTACTTAGAGTGACATTCCTGAACAGTGAGCTCTCAGGATCATTAAAATTTTATTTTCTTTAGGGATAGAATACAGGAGATTATGTTCAGCTTATCAGAGCTGACCCTTTACTCATAGACAATTTTCCAGTTTAATTTGGCTTCTGGAGTACATAATTTATCTAGCCCTGGTTATTATGTACTGTACTTTTATTCTAATAAATGCTGCTTTAAATGGCCAAAAGTTCTCTCTTCCCTCACTATTGTAGAAAGTAACATCTTGCACAGAAAATAAAGGAGGAAAAAAAGCAAGAAAAGACTTTATTTTTAGACAAACGAATGAGTTCAGAAAAAAAATATATATATAAATTATAAAGTGATAAAATAATATTTGTCATTTTACCTTTAGGTCTTATATTGAATTTTGTCTCTATTCTTATTTCTAGAACAAGCAGCAATGCCTTAATTAACAAAAGTCTTTTAAAGTTTTAAAATAATTGTATTGCTATTGTAAAAACATACTGTCTGAAACTATGATATTCAGTATGGTATAACTGGACACATATGACTATCTAAATTTTAAAGATTAATGAATTAAAATTAAATAAAATCTAGAATTCCATTTTTAGTTGCATTGGCTACATTTTAAGTGCTTAGTAGCCATAATTACCATATTGAGCAGCACAGATGAGAACATTTCCATTGTCTATTGATTGGACAGTGCTGGCCTCGAATAATATTCCTGGTAAACCTAATCGTTTCTATTTCATATGTTGGTGCTTTCTGCTTAAATATAGTTGTTTACTACTAGGTCTCCTGTTGCTTACTACTGATTCTACTATTTGTGGGCCTGAAAGTGACACCTTACCTTGTATATTCAGTTGATCCAGTGACAATGTTGTAAAAGTAATCTAAACAGCAAGATGGATGTCCAAACCTTCTGAAATTTCCTCATCAACACTTAAGAAAATGCCTAAAATTGGGATGAAACTGTGGAGCAGAATGTTTTTCTGGTGGGTTGAGGATCGATTATGAAGACTGGAGCATTTGAAAGAAAATGAGAAAAAAGGCATATTCTATGTGGTCGAAGGATGAAGTTCCACCTAAGCTCATCCTTGGCAAAATTCAAGAGTCATTTAAATATCTGTGGTGTTTGGAATGTGTAAGGTAGAGAGGGATCTCCCTACATCCCTGCCTCTTCTGTACCTCCAAATCTTCTGGATGTTCCAACATTTAAAATACAGAGGCTTTGACTATCTAATGATTTTGTAGAGACTTAAGACTCTAATGATAATGTAGAGACTTAAGAAATTTGGAATATAATAATGCAAGGAAAAATGATTTGGGCATTTTTTCTCCTTAGAAGAACAAAAACTAGAGATAATAGGTACAATTATATAACGATTTTACAATACCTGGGGAACTCCCAGTCCTTTAGGAGGGCTATATTTTCACAAAATGGAAAAAATCCGGTGACATATATTTTCTGTTCTCTTTTCAGGAAATTTTAGATTTTTTTTCAAGTTTAAAATGAATTAAAATCTTTAAAAAAATTTTTTTCAAAAAAGAAAAATACATGAAGATAAGTAAAATTTTAAAATTGCAATACTGAACATTCACATTTTATTTTTTCTCTATTTTTCTTCTTTTGAGTTGGACTCTCAAATTAAAAATGGGACAATGTAAAACTGTAGCATCAGTGTTTAAGTCACCTCCTGGAAGGCAGTAGGCCTGGAGACAGAAATATTACGTATTACCATTCCTTAACATGGCCACTTTTTAGCAGAGTGTTTCACATATGGTCAGAGAATGATAAATAGGGAAAGCCTCCAGTTTTTGATATGGGGAATAAAGAGGGAACTAAAAAAGCCTTGGAAACTTCTTGGAAGCCTGTTTATCAGAAGAAAACACCAGAAGACAGGAACATTAATTTCTGATATGAAGTCTTTTACTGACTAGCTGTGTGAGTTAGGGTAAATTTCTCTACATTTTGGGAGTTGTTTCCTCAAATGTAAAATGAACAGTTTAGAACGGTAGCTTCCTAAGGTTCCCTGACTATTACATTACTAAGAGTAAAATGAACAAGGGGAAAATCCAAGCTATACGTAAAGCACATAAGACTTTCACTGTAGAATGCCACAGCATTTCAACTTAGCAAAACAGTGTTTTATATTGTGTTGATACAGAAATGAAACTTTGGAAAAATTCCATCAATGTAGACTGATGAACTATATTAAAGCTATGAGCATGTCATAAACCATGCTTGTCCAGAAAAAGGGAACAATTTACATCACGTGGCACAGAAGTCTATCTCTAGTAAGATAATAAACTTCTCTGTTTCTGCTATCTAATCAAAAAAGAGGGACTGAGAATTTAAGTAAATAAAGATGAAATTAAGCAAATGCCTGTCCAGAGGCAGAAGGAGATTAAGGGCTCTTTTTCATCAATATTTAATTTACTAAGACACTCTTTAGTTAAGTAACTTTCTTATACCACTTGACAGCTTGGTTCACCCTACAGTGAGCCAAGGCGATCCTAAAATAGCCACACTTATGCTACAGCATCTCATCAAGGTTTTGCCAACATGTTTTGTGTGATGTGGGAAACGATATAGCCCTCTGTGCAAATCGTGAACCTAAATAAAGACAAAAACGTTCTTGACTTCGAGGTTCAAGCTGTGTGCATGACTCAGCCAGGTCATGTCACAGCTTGTCAGCACTGCAACTTTTTCATTACATGTATTTCTTTGGGCTCTGCTTTAGGAAGATATTTAATTTAAGCAAAAGAAAGTTGGAGTCCCTTCTAATCATAAAACCTAACATTGAAAATAGCCTTCAGACCCAGAATTGCAAACATCGAGACACAACATAATTATGTCTTCCCTACTCTGACTGTTAGACTCAGCTGCCTCCAAAGAAAATGGAAATGATATAGTCCTGGAGGGAAAACAAAGCAAAGTAAATCACTTATCTTTCCAAATTTTCAGAACTACCCTAATTTGTATACACTCTGCATTTTTCTTGTACAGGCTGTTGTTCACCTACAAGATACTTGATATCTTACATACCTGATGAGTTGACTGAACCTGATGCCTCTCCTCCTTGATCCTGAGACTATTTCCTCTCTTCAGGAACATCTCATTTATTTTACCAAGGAAAAGTTAAATTTAGCAAAAGGACCCTATCACAGTTGAGAGTTCTTGCTGATCTGAGAGCCTGTCAAGGTGATTCTATGCCAACTTGGCCTGTGTGCAGTGGAAGCTTCCAGTCTCGCCAAATGTGGTGCTTACTTTGTGATAAAGATGAAAGTCACAGTTGGATTTAAAGGAGGCCATCTAACTTATTTTATTCTTGTCTCAACTCTCTGAATCTGTGTCTCCGTGACTGAAAGCTTTGTAAATAAACAGGTGTCCACTTGTCACAATGCAAATGAAAGTTTCATCGAGCCAGAGGGAGAGCTGATTTATTTAAAAGAATGAAAAGTTATCAAAATAGTTTTCTTTGGTATGTGGAGGTAATAGTTATTCTATACTTTGTTCTGTACATATATTACCACCCATACTTATGATGTTTTCATGGGATTTAGAGTAGGTGTGTTACATAAAAGGATATTCATTTGACACATGAACTAGACAAGCTCCGGTCAATGTAAGAAATGTTTATAGACTAGTAAGTTTTTTAGTAAATTCCAAAGAGAAGCCATATGATGTGTTTATGCTTTTATGTACAAGATATATACACAAAAATATGTATGTAAGTAAACAAAATAATATTCCCCCAATTGTTATTAATGTGTCTGATATAGTAATGCACAAATATGCATGCACATTTATGTAAAATCATATTTTTCTCTAATTAACTAATTTCCCCAAGCACCTAAGAATTCTGCGTTTGAACATTAAGCATATTAAGTACCTGCATTTACAACCACTTCAGCAAACTAAATGCCCACACTGCTTAATTTACGACAGCACAATAATTTAGGCACTGAGAGATGCATTTAGTGATATCACCTTGTTTTTACTACTAAATTTAGGTTTTGGCAGTGATGTAGTATTAACTATAAAGTCAATTTTAAGAGTTTTGAAAAATATATTAATATATAATATGCATATCTATCATAGTTACACAATATAGAAGATATGCTATCTTGAATTATCTTAGTAATTATATTCATTAACACATCACATTTAGAAACCTTATTATTTATGAATATACTCATTTTTATGTTCATCTCATGTAGCATATTCATAAACTTTTTATATAGGTATTTAAGGAAATAGGCATAAGTAGGCATCTTTATCATCCATATCATATGTTTTACAAGCATTTATATTCCCTGGTTGGAGATTTAGGAATTTTACTAAAGGAGGATCAATTATTTAACTTAAATATATAAATTATTTAATTACAAATACAACCACAGCAGGTCGTCAAAATGCTTCACAACAGAAACAAAAAGAAACCATTATGTTTGTTTTTTTTTAAAAAAAACCTCAATAATTAGTCTCATGAAACTTTCATTATTTTAACATCTTATTTAAATCTATAAATGAATGAATCTAATGACATAGTATTGAAATTTCACCCTAAATGTACAAAGCAACTTTACTCATTGATGTCCTAACAGCTGGGTGGCCTAAGATGGCCTCATTCACATATGTAGCATTTGGAAGCTTTGGTATGGGGTAAGAGGAATGACTAGGACACAGGTGACTTATTCTATAGTTGACTCTCTTGGGCATTCTACACGATAGTCCTAGGATTCCAATAGCAGTAAGGGCATACACACTTTCAAGCACCTACTTGTATTACACTTGCTATAAACCACTGACTAAAGCAGGGCACATCACCAAGCCTGGACTCACAGTGTGAGAGGTGTACAATGGGCAAGGACTCAGGGAACAGAATAATTTGTGGTCTTTTCCATAGTATTCCACAAGAGTCTTAAAGGTTTATATCCTGCTGAAGAAGCTATCTTTCTAAGTACCATTTGTTGTTTGTTTCATAGTTTCATCTTATTGTGCTAAGAATATACTTAACATGACATCTACCCTCTCAACAATCTTTTTAAGTGTACAATATATCTCTGTTGGGAAACAGGAAAATGGAGGGTTACTAATTCATGGGCCCAAAGTTTTAATTAAACAGGATGAATATACTCAAGAGATAAGCCTCAAAAACAAAGGTCACTGTATGAGGTGATAATTAAGTCAATTAGCTTGTTGGAAATCTTTTTTCAATGTATACATATATCAAAATGTCACATTGTATACTTAGAATATATACAATTATTTATTTGTCAATGATACATCAATAAATCTTGAAAAACAGATAATCCTCCATGTCTTGAAGAGAATGAAAATGAGCTTAAGTAGCAGATCTATAGATATAACCAATGTTTATATAATTAGCAAAGAGATGGCAGCAATCAAGCATCACAAAAGGGCAAAGCAGTGTGAGGGATACTGGAATGATGGGGTTCCTTAAAAGTATTTATTGCATTATATATGCGTGTGTGTGTACCTATATACACACACACACACATATAGACACACACACATATTTATATATATGTGTGCTTTCTGTTATATCTGCCAAAACCAATGTCTCTTTCTTACTCATACTCCCCAGATACAGTGTTTTCTAAATGTGGTCCCTGAGCCAGGTGCAATGATACAACTTGAGATGTTTGTGACAAATACAGGTTTGCAAGTCCTATTCTCAGAGATTTTTGACTCAAAAAGACTGGGATGGTGCTGAGTAATGCAATCTGTAATAAGCATCTCAAACTCTTCTATGAACAAGAAAGGGTATGTGGTGGTTCAAAATCAACTTTTATTCCTTAAAGAGTTAGGCACCAACAATATTTTGTATTTGTTAGTTTCGTTCATCTCACTTTCCAGACATTTCTCCTCCTTCCAGATGCCCAAGTGTATAATAAATCCTCCACAAGAAACAGAAATATTATTTATATTTTGAGATCACTCTTAGAATGTCTAATTTTAGAAAATAAAAAATATTCGAATGCTAACACTGATAAAAATCATAAAAATGAAATCAATGGATTATCATAGTATCTTACTATTAAGATAGCTTTGCTATTTTTGGTTTGTACCTTTCAGAGTTGTATTTCTCAAGGGGGAAGTGATGTTTTCCTTCCAAACTCACTTTTCTGAATGGAATTTTTAAGCTTGTATCCAACTATTGTCACTGTAGACATAAAAAATTGTAGGTAGGCTTGGTAAACATAACACTATGGAGCACACTGCTGTGTTAAAAATAGAAGTCAGATATTGTGACTTCCTGTAGAGGCTTCTTGTGACAACACAACATTTCAAGGCACTGAACTAGGTATGAAAACGATCTGAAGAGTCTTCTTTCCTAAGGCTATCCATATGTTGGGGTAGGCTTGGATCCAGTCCTACCAAGAAGTTGGGGAACTAACTAATGGGTCCTGGTGTTTCTTCCTGCTGACAATTCTATATGCCATTATAAATCTTTCAAGATGTGCAGTTCTCTGAACGGGCTTTGAACGATTAAACATTACATTTGCAATAGAAGCAGACAGTGAACACTCACAATTATAATTTTTTAAATAAAAAAGCTTCCTGTCACCTTATTTACTTATCTAAATATGCAAATATCAGCCTTAAAGTTTCTCAGGTAGAAAGTTAGGGGTGCATGAGCTATAATCAGAGTAGGGAAAAGGCAGGAACAGATTGTCTTTAACATCAGGCAAGAGTGTTATCTTGGACTGTCTGCTCAGCCTGAGGTGCTTTGACACTTCTTTCTAGCACACCTAAAAATACTTTTTTTTCCTCCTGCTGCTGCAATCACGAGCTTTAAGTCAATCAAAAAAGCACATAATTTCTTTTCTGAATATATCAATGAGTAGCGTCTCCAAAGACTTAACCACACTGTCCTTATTGAAAAAGAGTAAATAGTACAAAGAGTAAAACGTTTTCCTCAGATCATACACACAAATGTCTAAAAATTAATTCACTTACACAAAAGACTGTGTAAAAATTAAGACCTTAATATTATCTGTAAAATATCAGGAAAAGCAAAGAAAATATGTTTGATTCTTAGGAGAATTAATCATAAACACCAAAAAACCTAAGGCAGACAGTGTATTTTGAAGACATTAATTATTTATCAGAAGTAAATATCCAACTAAATTTATGTTTTAAGCATCAAAAGGCATATACATTGCAAGCTTTTTATGTATTCATTTATTTACTCAAAATATAGTTATTGAATACTTGCTGTATGCTGACCACTGTGCAAATGCTGAGAACTCAAAGATGACTCCCCAGAGCTTACTAGCTAGTGGCAGAGATACATCTATTAATATAAGTAAAATTATGAAAGAGGTCGGGCATTGTGGATCAAGCCTGTAATCCCAGCACTTTGGGAGACTGAGGTGGGCAGATCATGAGATAAAGAGATCGAGACCATCCTGGCCAACATGATGAAACCCCGTCTCTACTAAAAATGCAAAAATTAGCTGGATGTGGTGGTGCGTGCCTGTAATCCCAGCTACTTGGGAGACTGAAGTGAGAATCACTTGAACCCGGGAGATGGAGGTTGCAGTGAGCCAAGATCACACTACTACATTCTAGCCTGGCAACAGAGCAAGACACCGTCAAAAAAAAAAAATGCAGAGTGATGATAGCAAGTTGCATGGCTATACAGTCTGAGGGTCGAGGAGTGCGTAACAGAGAAAGAGACATTTGAGTTCAGATCACTTTGTGCTCTACAAAACTGAGTCACAATCCCTTTTGTTTGAGTTACTAACTTTTCTGTGTTCTCACAGCAAACCATGTGTGCATATTAGCCATAATGATATGTTGGTTTTTGTTTATTTGACTTCCAGACTTGAACAGGGAGTTCATGGAGAGAATGGACTATGCCTTCTGAGTAGTAAACTCCAGCCCATGAAATATAGAAAGCTGTTAATAAATGCCTATCAAATAAATAAATGATGTAAATGAGTACTTGCATAATATATTTGAATATGCGTGTTTTTGAATTTCCATAAAAGGGCATTTATAAATATTATTTTATCAACTAGCATCAAAGTTCTTCTTAGGAAAGAAATATCATTTAGGAAATTAAGCTTTTATGATGTGGAAAATGAGACCCTGAAGCTATACTGTGAAAACAAACAGCCAAAGGAAACTAATAGTTAAGCTTCAATGCTTAAAAAAATAATGAAGATAAAGTTAGAAGTGGAAAGTAGAGAAAGGTAAAGGATAGAGATGGAAGTGTGAAGGGAAATCACATGTGGGGAGACTGAAGACTAGACAGAAAAAAATGACTAGGCAGAATTTTGCAGGGGTAGAGTGACAAAACTTGTGCTAAATCACAAAGATGTTTAATAAGGAATTTCAAATATTTATATTTCTTCTAGTAATGTAAAATCTCTTCTAGTCCCAAGGTTCAGTAAATTCTATAATCTTATCTTTGGAAAATACATGTAAAATAATCTGAGTTTGATTTATGACTTAGTGCAAGGGAGAGAAAAGAAAATGACCATGAGGGATGGGTTGTAGCAAAGATTAAGGATTTATCAGGAGGATTTCCAGTTCTGGATATTATGAAGTTACTGGTACCAGACCAGCTATCTTATGAAGGGAACCATAAAGCAGGGAAAATTATATGAAATGAGTTCTTTCTTCATTCATTCAAAGTATAATTATTGAGCAATTTCTCTGTCCAAGGCACTGTGCAAGTGCTTTCAGCAAGTGGCACGAGTCTCTGGTCTTCAACAGAATGAAAACTCAAAATAAGCCTCGTCTCTGCCCTGGCCAGATCAACATTTACAGTGAATGAAGCTAGAGTCAATGAAGGGAAGATACATCCTGCTCAGATGAGATTAGAGTGTGGAACAGCAGCTGTAACTGAAATGTCTGTTGCAGTGCATTAGAGAGAAAGCAAGTGTGCAGGAGGAAAGATGACGATCACGCATGCACCCTTCCTTGAGGACTCTGCTGCATAGGGACACGACTGAATTTTCAAAAACCAGTTGCTTCTGTGTAGAGAGTGAAGTTGAACGAGGTAAGGAGAACTGGCAGATTTGGGGGACCTAGCCTGGTCAGAGTGGAGAGATCGCTAACACCTTATTAAGACCACAGGCATTCCACAGAGACACAGAAAGACTCATCTTATGAGTGAGGACCACACTATATAGTAAAGACTTCTAACAAAGTTTAAAACCAAGACTTACAGAGATCAATACTTTGGAGTTTGAGGTCTACCAAGTTTGAAGTGGTTGAGGAATACGGGGATTTCTACAAATTGACCTTCACAAAGCATACAAAAAAGCCTGTACAATTTCAAGGTGCTCATCTAGTAACTGAGCTATTAGAAAAAAAAAAAAAAAACAGAATCTGGCCTCTCTATAATGTATCATCCATAATAACAAATACACAAACACAAATGTGACCCCAGTTCAGGAAAAATAGCATTCAAGGAAAACTAACCCTGGGTTGGCTCAGATGTTCAATTTAGAAGGCCAAATCTTTTTAAAAATGAGTATAATTATATTTTAAAAATATAGTCAACAAATTAAGGACTGACTAGATAGGGAGCTCAGTAATCAGAAACTATTAAAAGTAATCAAATCAAAATTCTAAACTAAAGAAAATGAAATAGAAAAACTTCACTGCAGGTATTTAACAGCATATAGGAGATTGCTGCAGAGAGAATCAGAAGACATGGAGATAAATTATTAAGAGTAATTTTGTCTGAAGAATAGTAAAGAAATGGGGAAAAATGACCAAAGCCTAAAGGCTAATGTCAAATAATTTATCATACATCTGACTGAGATCCAAGAATAAGAAAATGACAGGTAAGAAAATACCAAGTGAAATTACATCTGACAATTTGCACAGTCCCATCATAATCCACCTGCTGAAAAGCAAGTATGGAAAAATACACCCTGAAAGCAGCCAAATAAAACACATATTTTATATATGGAAAGAATAATGGAAGTTATGATTGATATCTCTTTTAGAAACAGTAAAGGACAGAAAAAATAAAATGACCACTTTACGTTACTTTAAAAAAGAAAACTGTCCACTCAGAATTTTATATCAAGTGAAAATATCCTTTAAAAAATAGAGGTGGAAGAAAGATATTTTTAGATTGAAAAAAGGTGAGAACGTTTATCTGCTGACTTGCACTGTAAGAAAAGCTTTAAGAAAGATCTTTATATTGAAAGGAAATGATGCAAGTTATATCTCAGAAGTAAAGGACTTATTGAAGAGCATTGTAACAGTAGTGTAAAATAGTATACACACACATACCAACACAGACGTAAACATACACACATATATATGTGTGTTTGTGTGTGTGTGTGTATATGTTTATTCTCTCATTACTTTCTAAAAGACAACTCTGTGTAAAACACAGATGAATATTACAAAATGAGTTATATAACATATATAAGAGCAGACAATATAACAACAGTGCACATGATTACATTTATGAATGAAATTTTACTGTTATAAGGTTGTTACATCTTTTTTCTTTTATTGAAGTAGGATCTTGTCTGGCACCCAGGTTAGAGTGAAATGGTACAATCATAGCTCCCTGTGGCCTCGATTCCTGGGCTCAATTGATCCTCCTGCCTTAAGCTCCTGAGTAACTAGGACTACCAGCAGTGTCACCATGCCAGGCTAATTTTTTTTTATCCATTATGATTTATTCTCTACAATATTTTGTTAAAGAGTTCAATGATTTGCATTTGGAAGTTATATAGCAAAGCGACAACCAAGTGTAATACAAAGAATTGGTCTGAAGTCTTTGCACTGAAGGCCATATAGCCTCTTGCTTCAGGTAAATAAGAACGAAATGAGCAAAAAGAACACACAGCTAGCTCCCTAGGCTCCAGAATCTCAATAGAAAATAATATCAACAGTTAGTAATATTGTAGATGTCAACACATCATGGAAAACAGATCTTGTGCAAAATATTAACACCCAGGACTTCTTTTGTACAGATGATTTTTATTATAAACAATAAAATGTGTGTAATGGCTGAACTACAAACCTTTCACGTTGAGAGGGTCTCTAACATGAGTTGTTTCATTATTTTATGAAGCAAAAAAGTTTTAAGACTCTCACAGTGGAAATAATTCAACACCTACAAACACTAGTGATCAAAGACTTTTTTTAATGTAAAACAAGGAAAATTCATATTACAGAGAGAATGTCCTAGCTGTGGGTATTATGAGACAAGCTGACTTTCCAGACCAAAAGCCACTCGCAGCTAGGGACGAAAAAGACTCAGAACCAAGCCAGAGAAGTTGAGTGGGTTTCTTGCCAACAGTGGTTACCTACTGTCCAGCTTGAGAAGCCCAAGGACAAAGAAGACAGCAGAAATCATCCCTTTGCTGTAAACCTACAGGTACTAGCCCCCATCACTGCTTTGGTCACGCGTGCAGAAGGCAGTTCAGCTGCAGTTCGGAGCAGTCCTCTCCCTCTGCAAAGCTGCTACATGGATGATCCAGGCTTGGCATTTTTCCTGAGAGCCACTCGCCACACACTTTCATGAGGCGACCATGACCATACACTTCTAGACCACTTCCTGACTAGGTAGGCCCCATTCAGGACGGACACTGACAGTTGCTCACGTTTCCACTGCTGGGCGTGTGGGAGCACGAGGGAATGTGCAGGGAGTAAGGCTTCTTCTCTCCAAAGCCACTGAGCCCACTTCAGTGTGGTGGGGGCCTAACCAGCCCAATTCTTATGCACTGATTTTCCCCCATTTGTTGGGTTTTCAAATGTTCTGTTCATTTCCTTAAATGGCAGGTATCCTACACCCCCCATTAAAAGAAAATAAAAAACCTTCCACACATTGGGGAACACAAATAGGGCAACATTTCTATAAGAAAAGATCGGCTTAAGGAGCATGGCACTGTAAACGCTTGCATGACCAGTCTCACTGAGCGTGCTCAGGGGTGAAGCTTTAGCACCAATTTTTTTTAATTGTTAGAAATTAAACCCAACTTTTAACATAGAACACTTGAACAGTAATGAGTGTAGCCCTGTGTATCAATTCTGCTGTACAAATTGGAGGTGGGCGGCTTACTCCAGAGCTGACCACCCTGACATCGATCCGTGGCACTGCAGAGTCACTGTTGCCATATGTGCTTAACAAGACATTGATTCTCAGCAGCAGGAGGTCATGAAATGACCCCTCCATCTTCACTTCCATTGCTGGGGAATCCTGCACAGCAGCGCGGTGTCGCAGCCTGGGCACCCTGTCCGTCACCCACGTTTCCCCTGCACGTCCCAGGTCCTCTCGAGCAGCACAGGACGGCGTGCAGCAAACCCACTCACCCTCTCCGGGCCCTTCCCACAAACTTGCCAGCGATGCCTCTAATAGCACAGGTGCCCTTTCTCAGATTGTGCCCCCGCTCCCCTCCCTATTCCTGGCAGAAGAATGGTCTCAGGGCTTCTTCCAGAGGGATTGGGTGCCCCAATCTGTGCTGCCCACAGAACCTAAAAATAGGAAAGAATTTAGACTGCTGGGAGATTTCGGATCAAGGAGTGATTATTGTGGGGTTGATTAGAAGGAGAATTTGCCATATTGACTGATTACTTATCACTTGTATATGATTTTGTAGGAATTGAGCGATTAATTGGAAAACACAGAGTCCAAATAACAGAAGGAGAAAGACAGTATCAGAGGACAAAGGATTGGAAGAACCGTGACTCCCAGTTAGAGAATGTCCAGCCAGTCCAGCCAGGTCCAGAATAACCATTTGCCTGGTTGCCAGGCTGACTTTTTGTGAAGGTGAGGTTTTGCCATGGTACCCAGGCTGGTCTGAAACTCCTGGGCTCAAGCAAGTGTGAAGTACTCCACCCAGCCCAGTTATTACTTCCCTGGAGTGGAACATGTGAAGTGTGATGTGTTAACTATGAAGTGTAAACTATGACTTCAAGGGCATTTAAAAAATCTTTTTATTTTAGAATATAGATAGCACAGAGAGCTCCGTAACCCACATCAAGTTTCTCCTGTTGTTAAGATCTTGTATTCCTATGGCACATTTGTCACAACTAATGAGTTGATATTGACAGACCATTATGAGTTAAACGGTATGCCTAATTTGATTTTATTAGTTTTTCCACCCAATGTTGTTTTTCTCTTTTAGGGATCCCATTCAAGATCACATTACATTTATGTATCATGTCTCCCTAGTTTCTTCTGATTGTGCCAATTTTTCATATTTCGCTTATTTTAGATGACCTTGGAAGTTTTGATGAGTACTGGTGTGGCATTTTGTATTAGGTCTCTCAACCGGGATTTTTCTAATGTTTTTCTCATAATTAGACTGAGGTTAAGGTAGGATACATCAACTTAATATGTATCCAATATATCAAGTAAAATTGTAATAATGGTAGAGCATATTAAATTTTCTGGAACTCACTTAAAGCAGAGCATAGTGGAAAATCTACACTTTATTTACAATGAAAAAGAAAAAGGCTTAACATCATATTTAAATTCATTATTAAGAAATTCTAAAAAAAAAAAAAAAAAAAAAAAAAAAAAAAACAAATCAAAGAAAACCAGCAAGTAGAAGGAAAGCAATAAAATAGCATAAGTCAGTGAAATAGAAAATAAATAGATATGACTGAAAAGATTTATATGTCATACTCAATAAACGCTAAGCATCCACAATTAAGACAAAGAGGTAAAATACACATTATTAATATCAGAAACAAAAGAAATATTATTACTACATGTTATTACTAAAAGAGAAATATCATTACAGGGAAATAGGGGAATGTTATTAATTATTTTTGACAGTATCTCAAGAAGAGAAATAGCAAGAGGAATACGAATGCTTCAATCCCTGGGAAACCAAAAAATCTTAGGGAGAATGGGACTTTGTGTTTAAGTTACTCAAACAATTTAAATTATGTATTAAATCACAGGGACACTTCAGCTGTTATCTGGGTGATATTGATATAGATATATTTCATATATTTTGAATCAGATCCTACATGTTGTTTTATATTTAACTTTCTAACTTTATTAAGTAAGAATATTACTCACCTTAATATTTAAAAATAATGTTTAAAGACATTATTTAAAAGATAATTTTTAGAGCAGTTTTAGGTTTACAACAAAACTGCAAGGAAGTTATAGAAGTTTTCCATATACCACATGTCCCCACACACACATACTCTCACCCATTATCAATATATTCCATCATAATGGTACATTTATTACAGTTTATGAAGGAATATTGACACATCATTATCATCTAAAGTCCACAATTCGAATTAGGTTTCACTCTAGAACTCTTAGTATTATACATTCTATGAATTGGGACAAATGAATAACAACATAAATGCACCATAATATTGCCATACAGCATATTTTAACCGTCTTTAAAATCCTCTGAGCTCTACGTAGTCATCCCTTCCTGTTCCCTGACCCCTGATTGTCACTCATCGTTTTACTTGTCCACAGTTTTGCCTTATCCAGAAGTTCATGTAGTTGGAATCATTTATCATATGTAGCCTTTTCAGATTGTATACTTTCACTCAGTGATATGAATTTAAGTTTCTTCTGGTCACTTTATAGCTTACTACCTCATTTCCTTTTGGTACTAAATAATATTCCATTGTCTGGATGTACCACAGTTCATTTATTTATTCACCTTCTTAAGGACATCTTGGTTTGCTTCACGTGTTAGAAATTATAAACAAAGCTGCTATAAACATCCATCTGTAGGCTTTTGTGTGAACATAAATTTTCAATTACTTTGGGTAAATACCAAGGATCATGATTGCTGTATTTTATGGCAAAAATGTGTTTTGTCATGTAAGAAACTGCCAAAGTATCTTCCAAAGTTGCTGCATCATTTTGCATCCCCACCAGAAATTAATGAGAGTTTCTAATTTTCCACATCCTTGCCAGAATTTGGTAGTGTCAGTGTTCTGAAAGGTCATCCTAACAGATTTGTGGTGGTATCTCACTGTTGTTTTAATTTGCATTTTCCTGATGACATATGATGTGGAACATTTCTTCATATGCTTATTTGCTGTCTGTATAGCCTCTTTGGTGAAATGTCTGTTAATGTCTTTGGCCCATTTTTAAATTGAATTGTTTTCTTATGGTTGAGTTTTAAGAGTTCTCTGTATATTTTTAATAACAATCATTTATCAGATGTGTTTTTTACAAACATTTTATCAAAGTCTGTGGCTTGTCTTCTCATTCTCTTCACATTGTCTTCTACAGAGAAAATATTTTTGTTTTAATGAAGTTCAGCTTCTTATACAGTGTCTTTAGTGTATCTTAAAAGTCATTGCCATACCCAAGGTCATCTAGGTTTTCTCTTATGTTGTCTTCCAAAAGTTTTATAGTTTTGCATTATACATTTAGGTCTATGATTCATTTTGAGTTAATTTTTTCGAGTTATAAAATCTGTGTCTGGATGTATTTTTTTTTTTGCATGCAGATGTCCAGTAGTTACAGCAACACATGTTGAAATGACAATTTTTCTTCATTGTACTACTTTTTTTCTCCTTTGTCAATATCAGATGACTATACATATGTGGGTCAATATCTGGGTTCATTATACTTCTTTAGCCATGTATTTGTTTATTTTTTCACCACACTGTCTTGATTACTGTAGGTTTACAGTAAGCTTTGGAGTCAGGGAGTGTTAGTTCTCAACATTTTTTGCTCCTTAAACATTGTTTGCTATTCTGGATTTTTGCCTCTCTATAAAAACTTCAGAATCAGTTTGTCTATATTCACAAAATAACTTGCCCAGATTTTCACTGGAAATGCATTGAGTCAACAGATAAGATTGGGAAAAAATTAACATGTTGATAATATTGAGTCTGCCTATTCATGAACATGGAATATCTCTATTTAATTCTTTTATTTATTTCATCTGATATTTTATAATTCTCCAAATATAACTCTTATCATAATTCTTTTGAAAACATGACTCTTAGTGCTGAAAATACTGCATCATTTGGAGATTAAAAATTCAACCAGCCATTATCCTATTATTGATTATTTTGCTTGTTTTTATGCCTTTGCAATTATAGATTGCTTATCAATCAAATTCATTTCCTCAGAATAAATATATAAAGATTAATTCTGAGGCCAAGGGTGAGACAGCATTTGAGATTTTTATAGCAAGTTCTAATTCTCTCAAAGGTGGTTACATCAATGTCCACTTTATTACTGTAGTGCCCAAGAAATCATTTTAATATACTTTGCTAATAGCAGAGGCTATCATTTAAGAAATAATCTCTATCAATTATAGAAGTCAACAATTACATCTTTGATTAAATTAGTATATATTAATTATTCAAAATAATTTATATTTTTCATGTTTATTGCCATTGTATTTCTTATTTTGCTAATATTCTATTGATATGAATCAGATAGTTTGATTGTGCACAAGCCAAAGAAGAAAAGAGTTCATATATTTAGAACTCTTTATATAATACTTTATCTCATAAGCATCGGTATTCACTAATATTTGTAAATCAAAAATGTCAAGTATGGTTATGTTATGTCAGTGGTCAGTAGTTATTATTTACTATTATCTTTTTCAATGTTCTTAGTTAATAAGAGCTCTATGGGTTATTCATGGCTACAGTAAACACAAAATTGGTCTTGTGTACAGACTGGTCTTGTGTCCTTAAAACACTCCTCATGAGGCTGGGCATTTTGGCTCATGCCTGTAACCCCATCACTTTGGGAAGCTGAGTTTATCACCTGAGGTCATGAGTTCAAGAGCAGCCTTCCCAACATGGTGAAACCTCAAATCTACTAAAAATACAAAAAAAAATTAGCCAGGCATGGTGGCAGGTGCCAGTAATCCCAGCTACTCGGGAGGCTGAGGCAGGAGAATCTCTTGAATCCTGGAGGCAGAGGTCGTGGTGAGCTGAGATCATAGCATTGCACTCTAGCCTGGGTGACAGAGTTAGACTCCATCTCAAACAAACAAACAAAAATTCCTCATGGATTTTCTTATTTTTGTGGAGAAGTTTCCATTTCTTATCACAACATAGAAAAAAAAGTCTTGGCAGAATGATACTAAGTCACATTCAGAATCCTGTGCTTAACAGATTAGCCTGAATACAGAAAACACACTGTTTCTAAGCCAGTTATCTGGGGATCACATAAATTAATTTTACACTTCAGCTTATAGGGTTTTTTGGTCACTGGTACTACTATACCACTATTTTCTCGTCTCTCAAAGCCCAGATATATCAGTTATAAAATATCTATTGGTTCATAAGAGCAAGCAAGACTGTTTCATCAGATTAGTGGCTAAGGAGAAAACAATTACCTCTTTTGTTTTGCATCTCTGGTGAATATTACATGAGATACAACCGACATCAAATATAAAAAGACTGTAAGAAAAGTGCTTCAGAGTATTTTCAATGTAAGGTCATTTATGCAGAATACCTTTCTATCTTGCTGGCATCACAATAGCACAGGGTTCCCTTGTCTGTCACTACCCTCTAAATCCAAGGACTTGATTCAATTGTATTACTATTATCAAAGACTAACTCATGTTGGATCTGGACCAAATTACTTGGAGACAAAGCAGCCCTAGGTCCTTGGTTACATATCACTGGACAGTCCAACATGCTTCTCTATTACTAATAGATACGGCTTATTCCATTTTTTAAACGTGGATTAAAACAGAAAAATGGAATGTAAAAGGGTAAAGCAGCACGCAAATAATCCTTCTAACTTTACGGTGATCTTTTATGAATGAAGGGGGGCTTATTTGCTAAGGTACATGTCACTCAGTGTTGGGAAATAAAAAAAGCAACAAGCCTTATTAGACAAACTTCTCCACCAAATCACTTTGGGACGTGTTCTAGGAACTACACCATTGTTTTGTTTGTTTGTTTGAGGATAATGACATAAAATGATGCCCATCCAGGTGAGGTTGCTGCATGCAAATGTAGTAAACACACTAAAGGTACATTTCTACGGTACATTCTATGGCCAGAAAAGGACGAGCAGTGAGGATCTACTGCAGTTTTATTAATGACATAGAGGTAAGGCCTTCTACGTGCCATTGTTTTACATCTGTGGGGGAAAAGTGTTATGTTTGCTTTTGTCCACATGTGATAGCAGTGAGTGACTGAGATGGCAGCACCTTATCCAAGGACCTTCGATAGCATACAACATATTTTTCCTGTAATAAGCTATGGAAGATGTAAAACATACTCATTAATCAATCCTAATCTCAGTGGAACAGGGTGTCATGAAACACTTTTTTCTTTCCCTTTTCTCAAATAAGATATTCTCATAAAGAGAATATAGAAGTATACAGCTTGTCATTAAATGAGATGTCGTGCTTGGGATTCCTAATTGCAAAATCATGAATTTATGTATCACTGTTTTCCAGAAGAATTTAAAAAATCAGCACATGTTTTCTCATTTACTCTCACACTTCAGCTAGGATTAAGGATCAGAATGGAAGCCTGTTTATGTGACCTCTGAAAAGACCATCCAGGAGAAACCGTCTAGGATGCTCTGCTTTAGAAAGACAAGAAGGCAATGTATCCAAGGCTTGCTGTCAATGAAATGAAAAGGCTGGAAGTTATTTTTGCCCATCCCCTCAATTAGATGAGCAAACAGTTTATTGAGCATATTGATTAAACTGTTTTCCATCTTCTTCTCTGGGTTCATGCAAGTAGCAAATTGCCTGCAGAATCTATATGCTGAAAGTTTGAATTTTGAAGTTGATAGCTGAAGAAAGTTAGTTTTTTCTCAACAATGTGAAGCAATTCAATTTTTGATTCACATTGCCAGAATCTGTTTAATGCTTCCCTGTATTTATGCAATTAGTGTATACTTTAAAAAATATTGCTATTTATAGATTCTTAGTCATTTTAAATTTGGACTTAACCACTGTTTAATTTTTAGCATATAAAGAGTAGGGGAAACATTTTATTAAATACTCTTGTATTACTCTACAACAGCTCTCATAATTTACAGACAAAATGTAAGAAGTAAAGTAATAATTAAATCTACCTTTTAGGTCATAGATCACACACACATACACACACAAAAAACACATATTTTCCTTTTTGTTGTTGTTTTGGAGTTTTATATATATATATATATATATTTTAATGCATGTATATCTATATGCAGACTTTTTTGAACTTGGATTTCTTTGTTCTTGTCTATACACACATTTTTTTTCCTAGGGGAGTGATACTAGGTGGGGGCTAGGGGAGGGATAGCATTAGGGGAAATGCCTAATGTAGATGACGGGGTGATGGATGCAGCAAACCACCATGGCACATGTAAACCTACGTAACAAACCTGCACATTCTGCACATGTACCCAAGAACTTAAAGGATAATAAATAAATTTTAAAAAAAGAAATAATAAAATTCTCTTAATGTGACAACAAGAAAAAAAACACAGATTTTCTATGTGAAGAACATATATATATTTTTAAGAAATTAACAAGGATGCTTTACTAAATCTTACTTTAAAAGAAAAATCTGGCTTTTTTTTTCTCCTGAAAATACATGTGAATTTGGAAATTTCACTTAACTATAATGATGGATTATTTATTTTGCGCAAGTAAAGAAAAATGTAAGTATCAATTTTTACGAAATATATTTCCATGGGAAAAATTATATGAAAATGTACAAATGTAAAAAGAAAGGTAAGAAATATTTAGAAAGATTTTCAAAATAAAGGCTTATGCAGAAAGAAAATGTAGTTTAATTTTTCTTCATTTTAATGAGTTAACAATAATTAAAACCCCAATTCAATTAAACAAATATGTGTTGAGTAACTGTTTATTGGGTAGATATTGGAAATAAAGGAACAAATAAAACACAGGACGTCTCTTCAGTTGCTCATTATTTAGTTAAAGAAGAAATTTGAATACTGTGGTAGTATACCTGTAACCTTCAGTTATCAATTTTTAATCTTTTGTATTTATTTACATTTTACACTTGAACTTAAATGAAACCATTTGCTAGTCCTGCTGTGTATAATATATTCCAGAAATTTATTTCAATTTAAAAATAAAAGTTATGTGACCTCTTCATTTTATGGGCTGAATGATGTTTGGGTGTTGGGATTTCGTTTCTCACACAGTATGTCAGAAAATAATGAAGCTGCAATCTCAACTCTGTCTCTTCTGGTGTTTGTTATTGGTTGGAGCTACTAATTTAATGAACCAAAAAATGTCAAGAGGAGGAAAGAATGAAGAAGCACAGCCTCTGCCTGCTCCTCATTTGCTACAGATAGCTGCATTTGGTCATGATGGACTAATTAGTTTGAGTTACTTTTGTTATTATTTCAATGGCTTTTCTAGAAGGTTAGAAGGAATAATACAGCAGACAAAAGTAATATCTCCTATATGATCTATAGATTTAGAGATATCATAGTAGGACATGTACTCTTTTCTGATGGCATGATCAAGAGAGCATCTTCAAAATAACCAAAAATGAAAGAAATCTGTAATATGAATAAGTAATGTTCTATATCCTATTGACTTGCATTAAAAGTAAAATCAAGAAAACTTATGATAAACAAATACCCTTATAATTTTAAATAGTAAAACATTAAAATTTTACTACTTTGCCAGTATGAGAATTCTTCACTTAATAAACACTTATTTTCCAGAGAGTTTTGTCCTGCATATTTTTCAGGAATGCTCAAACGATCATGTTTTCTCACAATCTCTTACGGATGAAATTCCTAAGAAATTAACTGCAGAAAGATATGTTTAACTTATTAGGTTTTAGGTCAAAATGGCCCCTCCCACATGGCAATACACGTGGAGTCAAAACCATATGTAGAAGAAGAAAAACTAAACGTGTATGGCTCTATTCAGAAACAACTGGTTAAGACACTCTTTTCAGCATAAGTCCCACGCTTGGCTTTAATAATAACAATTACAAGTAGCTGTAGAATGTACTTACTGTGCTATCATTAATTCATGTGGTCAAAATGCTGCTGAGTTGGCAGATAAGTGCAGCCCAAAGCCTAACTTTCATAACTCTGGTAATGATCAGTGGGGCACACAAGTATCTTCAAGTCACATAATTGTGGTGATCTCAGTATGCTCAGTTCTGGTGGACCGTTGCCCATACCACTAAATCAGCATTCGCAGCACTATGCACATATGGCACAGTTGGAGTTCAGTGGGGGCCTGGGACTTTGTTCGCTTGGGGGCCAAGTCACTCTTAACCTCCATAAAAGGCATCCCTTTAAAGAACAGGGGAAAGGTCATCGCAGCTCATGCCAAGTGTAAAAATGAGAACTACAGACAGGAAACACTGTTCAGATGTTGTAGGGTTGTAGGCCTGTTTTATGTCTGCTCTGAGCCCTCTGTAGCTACAGGGGACCAGAGACGTACTCGCCATCCCCATTTATACTAGGTCCATAGCCCAATGGGTCTAGACATTAAAAGCAGGAAAATTCCAGGGGCTAATCAGGAATTGCCTGTCTCAAAAGTATGACATGAAATACTGCAATAGGACATTGTATGATTGGAACTGTGACTATGATGTGTTGTTGTGAGTTGTAGATTGAGTGTTCAACATTATGAATGTGTGACAATGAAGCAGGCTGGAGCATGACTGTATAACAACTTACTCCCAAGTCACTCATAAAATTGAGATGTGCCTCTCCTGAGAATAGCAGGGAGCAAAAATTATAAATAAAATAAATGTTCAGTGTGCCTGAATTAATAAGCATATATTAAGATCATATATAACTAGAAGAAATAAGAAAACAGCACAACGGAGATTTTCTTGAGTAATAGGGAAAAATAAAGGAAGTTATTTTTATTATCTAATTGGTAAAAGACCCCATTTTTTCTGTCAAAGTCTGTAAAAGAAAAATACACACAGGTTCCAAGCAGGAGGGAGTGTTATGTGGTAAATGTGGAAAATCACTCAGTGGGGAAATACATTTCACACACAAGAAGATGCTTATAGACAAAAGTTGAAATAAAAACCATATTAAATGGCATAATTTTAAGGTACTTTTTCTTTATTAAACTAAAAATTATAACTAGTTTGGTGAGTAAACTTATATCATAGTTTCTGTAGTTTAAATAACCAGATAACCAGTCTATGTCAGTACTATTTATTCATCTCCATTCAATAATATCTTTCTAGCAACCGACCTACCTTCCTTCCTCCCTTCTTCCTTTCTTCTTTCTCCTTTCCTTCCTCCCTTTCTTTCCCTTCCTATTCTCCTTCCCTTCCCCGCCCCTTCTGCTTCTCCTTCCTCTCATCTCCCCTCCCTTCCCCTCGCCTCCTTTCTTCTCTCCTTGCTTCCTACCTTCCTTCCTTCTTTTTTCCTGCCTGCCTACCTGCCTTCTTCCTTCCTTCTTTCCCTTCCTTCCTGCTCTACTTCCTTCACTCCTTCCTTCCTTCTTTTTCTTAAATTATCTTTATGTTTTTTCTCTTTTTCCCTCTTCTATCCTTAAAATTGGCAAGTGGATTTAAGAGATTTTTAAAATGAAAGATTATAGGTTTTTTTCTGTTATTTAAAGATATGAACTATTTGGAAGTAGGGGAAGCTCAGAACTTGGAAGTGTGGGCAGATTTATTATTTATTATAAATTATATTTATTATAAATTTATTATAAATTATATATGTTTTTTAAAAACTGTGGTCCTTACCCTTCATATTGACATACATGAAAACAGCCATGCATTTAATGGATTCCGAGGCAGAAGTGAAGGTGTGTGATGCTTTTGCCATTTTGGCAATCAGTGTACTTCAAAATGCTTTAGCCACATCCTGAAGTTGTGAGGGACAGATACATATTTCTTGAAAATTATTTTCCAGTTCACAGACTTATGAAATATGTATGTATTTCTTTGTGAGGAAAAGGTAGTTATGAAGTCTTATAACAAGAGGCTATTATGTCAGATGATAAAAGATATTCAAACTAGAGTGAAATTAGAATAAGCATTCCTTTTTGAAAAATTTGTTATGATAGTAAAATGGGCTCCTCATGTTCATCTCTCTAGAATTCTTCCACCTTCAATATGCCCATGCTGGTGTGTTTAAAAATTTATTTAATTTCTTTATTTAGATTTATGTAATTTACTCATTATGTAAATTCCTAATTATTGGATTCAGTAAGAAATGCATTTTTTGTATGTATATACATCCAAAATTGTATGTATATAGATCCTTACAATTTAGTGGTCTACTTTTATTTTAAACTTTATTAATGTATTAAAATAACCTTAAAATTATTTTTCCCTAGCACTTTATTTCACACATAAAGAAATTAAGGTAGGGATACGTTAGTGTTTGGTACTACATCACATTGCTTATTAGCAGCAGAGAGAAACATCAAAATTCAAGTTCACTGTCTCCTTCCTGAGGGCTCTTCTCATTCCTCCATGTTACTTTAATTTTCCTTCAAATTGGGACATATTTGAAACCATTTCATTTATTGAGGCCCCGAAATTCTCTTCTTATTTCTTTCAGTTTCTGACTGAATTACAAAGTTCTATGTAGATAATGAATTTTGAAGAATTATTTTGAAAAAGGTCAAGATAGATTCTGCTTATCATTTATATAAGTTGGTTCTACAATGTTTCTTTCGTTCCTTTACAGACTATAAAGATATGTTTTTGAGTACAATGAAACCTAATGAATTTAGGTAGGTAATCATTATTTCTATTATTAGTTATATTTGGCAGTTATAAAATAAGTAGCTTGAGAAATATTGGCATCTTTGACATTACTCTGGAAACAGTTATAGTGACGTAATATATGATAACTTTTGTGTTATGTGATAAACAGATGTACCTGTCCCTACCTAGTAAAGTCAATTAAGTGTCCTCTGAGAGTCACAATAATCAGGTCCCAAATGACAGAAATGCTACCTTGCAGAATTGATTCTATAATGCTTCTGGCATCCACAGTACAGTAAGCTATTCAGAATTTTCATCAGTGACCTAAGTGATGTTTTAGAAGCCAGCTTATTGGATTTGTTGTTGGCAGAAACTGGAGAGGATGTTTCCGAGAGGGATTGCTTGTTTCCCCTTAGAAAATGGGTACAGAATTCAAAATGAGCTTGACGTAAAACATTTATATTTATTTGTTCTTAAAAAATTTTAACTTTTACTTTAGATTCAGGAGTTACACATGCAGCTTTGTTACCTGAGTATATTTTGTGATGCTGAGGTTTGAGATGAAATTGATACCATTACCCAAATATGGAGCATAGCTCCCAATAGTTAGTTCTTCAGTCCTTTCCCTCCTCCCTTCCTCCTTTCCCCATCAAGGGGGAAAGGAGGGAGAAAGGAGGGAAGGGGGTAAGAGTTGAAGTGCCCAGTGTATATTTATGACCATCTTTAAGTCTATAAGTACCCATTGTATATCTCCCACTTACAAGTGAGAACATGCAGTATTTGATATTCTGTTTCTGCATTAGTTCACTTAGGATAATGGCCTCCAGCTCCATCCACATTGCTACAAAGGACATGATTTTTTGTAGGACATGATGTCCTACAAAGGACATTGTTTTTCTGGCTGCATAGCATTCCATAGCATATATGTACCACATTTTCTTTACCCAGTTCACCACTGATGGGCAACGGGGTTGTTTCCTTGTTTCTGTTATTGTGAATTAGTGTTACAATGAACATATGAGTGCATCTTTTTTTTTTTTTTGATAAAACAATTCATCTTTTTTTGTATATAAAGTAATGGGATTGCTAGGTCAAATTGTAGTTTTCTTTAAGTTATTTGAGAAATTTCCAAACCATTTTCCACAGTGGCTGGACTAATTTACATTCTCACCAACAGTGTGTAAACATTCCTTTTTCTCAACAGACTTGCCAACATGTGCTGCATTTTTAAGTTTTTAATAATAACTATTCTGTCTGGTGTGAGACAGTATCTCATTGTGGTTTTGATTCGCAAGAAATGGATTTTGAATGTAGGATAATATACTTAAGAAAACTTAGGAAGAAGTACTTATCAAGGAGATATATAAAAAAGCAAAATGGGCTTTGTTAGGATTTAAGACAACGGATTATAGGGACTTACATATAAAGCAATGGCATGCTGCCCTAGCCCCTAGTATAGGAAATATCAGAAGAATTCAACTGGAAGAAAATAAGGGTGAAAATACATTAGAGATTTAAAATTTTAAAGAGGCATTCATCTTTCTATATGCCCCATCCAGCTTCTTTTTACCTCTATGTTAGGCTCTTATATTGCTAATTTTTAAAAAAATGTAAATATTAGCCTGAAGCCATTTTGTATTAAAAAAGTCAACTCTCATGAAAAGCAAACCAGAAATAGCAGACTAATTGAGTGCAATACATTTCAATTCTTTTATAAGAGTGGTTTCATGTCTATTAGACATACTCTGATTATCTTTAAGTAAAAGACATATTTAGTTTCATGGATAGATTATAAAAAAATAGGAATTACATCAACATTTTGATAAGTAGCTACACAAAAAGAAAGAATAGCAGGGTAAAAATAAAACAACCTCACTTACTGTTTAGACAAAGAAAAAGAAACCAGTATGTTAAAGGAATATCTACACCCACATATTGATTGTAGCACTACTCACAGTTGCAAAGGTACAAAACCAACCTAAGTGTTCATATTTAAATGAATAAAGAAAGATAATGTGGTATATATACACAATGGAATACTATTTAGTCATGAAAAGAATAAAATCATGTCGTTTGCAGCAACATGGATGGAACTGGAGGTCATAATGTTAAGTGAAATCAGCCAGACACAGAAAGACAAATAAATAACACATGTGGGAGCTATAAAAATGGTGGGCCTTATAAAGATTTAGTAGAATTGTAAATACTAGAGATTGGGCAGGGTGTATGGCTAGGAAGGAGGGGGATGGAGAGAAGTTGGTAAATAAGTACAAATATATAGTTAGCTAGAAAGGACAAGTTCTAATGTTTGGTAGCAGATTGGGATGACTGTATCTAACAAGGTATTGCATATTTCAAAAGAACAAAACATATGGACGAAATGTTCCCAATACATAGAAATCATAAATACCTGATTTAATGGATACCCTAACTACCCTGACTTGATTATTACCCATTCTACAAAATGTAGCGAAGTATCATGTGTACACCACAACTATGTGTAAATACTATGTATCAATAGAAAGAGCCAGTTATCATTTAAATGGCTTTGGGTTATCAGAGTCATTTCACTGTTATTATCACGTTCACCTTTGTTTCGTAATAATTTGTCCAAATGGCATGTAGCTGCACCCACGTATTTTGTCCTTTAAACAATCCTTATCTGGGGCATTTTTCCCTGCTTTTAGAGCCTTCCATTTTTGACTAAAATAATTTACCATGTTCTGTGTTCTTATGCCTTGGGCCTCCCCAGCCACTTCCTATGATGCCTACCGTCTGTTATAATCTTTACATTTACAAATTCTATAATAAAAGATGACCCTACTAATGCATTTAACACATATTTATTGAATACGTATTCTCTAGCAGACTCCTCATATATGAAACAGTAGCACATAGAAGAAATGATCAGACTTGGTGTTAGAATAAAAATTTTAAAATCCTGCTTCTGTCTCTTGCAGCATTGGGTATTTTCAGTTACATCATCTGTCTTTTATTACTCTTGTGTGCAAAATGCAGGAGTGTCATTTTTCCCTGAGCATTTGAGGAGGTTAAGTGAGATAAAATATACAAAAATGCTTTATACAGTGATTGGCACATCCTTCATAGTCAATAAATACCAGGTGTCTTTCAATCTGAGGTTAGGTTCTAGAGTTACTGAGATGCATATGGCATGCTGCTTGTCTTCAAGGCACTTGCAGTTTAGTAGAGAAGCTCTAATTTCAGTTTAATAAATGGTGTTTTATCATAGGTCTATATGCATTATGGAGCATAGAAGAGAAAGTGACAAAATATGCAGAGGAAATACCTCTGAAGTCATATTCATATCACTTATACCATTGGTCCACATGGCATTGAGTTAGGATCCTTCTTTCCACCACAAACAAATGAACGATATTCTAGGTAGCCCTTTGATCCTCCAAAAAATTCAACAGACTGAATGAGTCCATTTTAGAATGCTCAGTGTTCTAATAATTAGATAACTTCTGAATAATCCACTACAGGCACCCAAACTAATACTTTATAAACTATAAAAAATATAATAAAATTATACTACTAAGTTCCCCAGTAAGTATAATTTAAATAGTGAAAACAATATAAATACTGCTGACGTTTACATATAATAAACAACACAACATGGAAGGCTTATCTCTGATAAAAACAAAATATTAATGTTTTCATCTTGCAATGGAAAATAAAAGTATGCACATAAGTACCAAGGTGGAAGAGATAAGAGAGGTGAGCTGAAAAAAAGACGGGTGTAAGAAAACCTCATTTTACAATAGGGAAGTCAAAAGATTGGGACTGTTTTTTTATGTATCAAAAAATTAAAATATATTATTTACAGTTACAAAGAGCATACTGGAAATTGAGCTATAAGTGTATTAGGAAGGATTTGAGGAAAAGATAAATAGGTAAGCAATTTTTTGTATATAAAGGGAAGACACTGATGGGTTATGTCTGAAGTTGATAGATCTAGAACGGCAATAAAACGAGAGCTTTAAGATATGTGAGTAAAGGTAATATGAATAAATTGTTTAATTTGGGGTATAAAGACAGAAAAACGTGTATTGATTGTTGGCATAGAGTACATTTTATATGTATAACAAATATGAAATAATTATTATTTAAAATAGCAGGAAGATTTTCTAAATCTATGTTACTACCAAGAAAAAAAATTATAAAAGATTTTAAAAATAATTTTTAACATTAAGGATCATAAAAAATTATATATTTGAATGTACTAATTGAAAGATTTATTTTGAATAAATAAATATTAAGGAATATCTAATTAGATGGTATGCCATTATATATCATTATATGGTATGGTATTTCAATTGGAAAAAATCACTTTTTCATTTCAAAAAATACTTCTAAGTTTACTTAGCCAACTTTTTTTTCTTAATTAGACTGCTATACTAAATATCACTTCAATTTGGCTTATGTGTGACTGCAGATATCATTCATAGCATCTCCCATGTACTGCTGATTTACTTTTCTGGCACATGATAATACTTGTGCTTCCTTATCCTTTTGAAGTTTTGAGTCACTCGGTGCCCTGCTTTGGTCACTAATCTGAGAACAAATGAACTATTTACCATCTCTCTTCAGCTGACTGATGTCATCCTTGCAAGATAAACCTTGGGGGAAAAAATCCCCTGAGTGCTGGTATGGATCACAGCCCCCAGGAAAACCCACAAGAACATGTAATGTGAGCAAGAAATATCCTATGGTTGTTTGAAGTTACTGAGATATGGAGACTGTTTTTTACTGTAGCATAACACAGCCTGTCACGACGAATAACATAATGCCAAAGTTTTCAGTGACTTAGGATCATCTTTCTTGTATTATTCCCATGTAAAGATTTTGACACTATAGCTGTAGACAATTATGTAAAAACACCATAATCTAATGTGGAAAAAATCTTTACCATAATCCATAATTCAGTCTGTGTAATATTTTCTGCCTCTTTTTCATATCTCATGTAACTCATAAAACATACACCTGTGTACTCACAAAAATTAAAAATTAAAAAAAATAAAATTAGTTAATGGAAATATTAAGGAAAACATATTTGTAAGACTTTGGATTTCTGAATTTTGATGAATATGTATTTTGCTATAACCTTACTTAAGTTTGATGAGCTAAGTGTACATTTATTTAAGTGAATTAAGATCATTACTTGAGGTAAAGTTGATTATTTTGATATATATATTTTTTTTTTCCATTATTGATATAATATATACAGAGTTCAGAAATTAGATCTTCAAGAATTGTTTGTGGGGAAAATATTTTATCTAACTTTTTATTTTATAGATAAAGACAAAGGAAACAATATGATTTTTCTAAAGTCATCTAGAAAGTGTGTGGAAGAATTGAGGTTAGAAGCCAGATCTCTTGATTTTTGATTCAATTTCTTTCCATTACTGCTTCTAACATATGTTAGACATTTTATAGTCAAAGATTGTATGGTTCAGTGTAATGTAAATTCACAAATTATTTTTCTAATTTGGGGATTTGATTAAGTCACTTCTAGTATATCAGGGTTTTTTTCTCACTTGTTTACAAAGGCCAAGGAACATAGTTTGCTTTAAAAACTATCATCAAATAAAAATGTGAACTCAGATACATTTTTAAAAGCATCATAAAGAGGAACAACACATACTGGGGACTTTCAGAGAGGAGAGGGTGGGAGGAGGGAGAAGATCGGGAAAATTAACTAACGTATACTAGGTTTAATACCTGGGTGATAAAAGAATCTGTATTACAAACCCCTATGACAGAAGTTTACCTATGTAACAAACCTGCACTTGTAGTATAGGCAGAACTAAATTTCCTCATTCAGAGGAAAATGTCTTGCAAAGAAAAAGGCTTCCTGGAAATCAAATAAGTCTTGCACAACAAGTTTCATGAGCTAAGTGTGCATTAATCAAAGACATCTGAATTAAATTTTCCTTAAAATATACGTAAAATGAAGAGGAAGTGTGGTTTGCAGATTATGTTTCAGGTTCTATTCAACCATTTTTTCCAGCCTCAAATCGTACTAGTTTTTTTTTTTATTCCTACTTGGGAGTTTGTAAAAATGCTTAGTATACCACAACATAAAACTGAATTCATCAGAAATCCAGTACAAATATGAGATAGATAATAACATAACGTGACCTAACTCTTCGTATTCATATAAAGTATTAGAGTTGTGATTTTTAAAAGGTTGTTAGGTAGACTAATTCTTAACTATTTGAGGAACAAAAAACAATCATTATGAGAGTAAATAGCAGTTACTTTCAAAATCGGATATGCTAACTTTCATTATATGGAACTCAGAGTTGGATGCCATGCATTATTTCTGAGATTTTAAATATATAACATTATAATTATTTTTTTATGTAGCTCTGATATCTAGGGTGAGTTCCCTTCTGTCGCTTAGTGACATAATAAACCCTAATTCCAGCATTATGTACAAAATAGTTGGAAATAATATCAATATTTGAATTTGCAATAGTTTCCTAACAGTGAAATTTGACCTTTTCCTACAAAATGGCGTGAGGTTTTAAAGAAATAATAAAACAAACTTATGGTCTCAGGAAAAAATACATTTCAATTAAAAAGAGTACTTATCATCTATGACATTTTTCAGTCTATGAGAAGTGTTTCTTTGTATATTTCTCTTGTTCTGTCATTACCTTAATACATCAACATATATATTTTATGTTCAATTTACAGTAGTTTGAAACTAAGCCTTTGCTGAGAAAGACTATCAGTATAAAAGAATTTAACATGATCTGATAAGTATATGCCTTAGTTCATTTCTAATAACTATAGTGGCAGTTGAATACATTGCCAAGGGATTTAGACAGTAAATCTGCCTGCTGAGAGCTTTACTAAGTTTTACAAGAGCAGAAACTTGCCTTTGTATAACTAAACATAATAGTTATGGGTTCTGTGGTCTCCTTTTGTATTCTCTAGTGATAGGATTTAAAATTTATATATGTATATATTTATATATATATATGTGTGTGTGTGTGTGTGTGTGTGTGTGTGTGTGTGTATGCTAGAATATCAATGCTGGCACGTGAAATATCCAAATAAAAGAGAAATTAGAACAGAGAATAAATGCCTGATTATTGCTATAAAAAATCAAGATCCATAGCTTTCATGAATAAATGAATGAAGGCACTTTCGTGCAGCATTAAAAACTGAACTACAGGTGAATTTCACTGGCTTTCCTGGAAAAATCTCATGAGCCAAATCAGATCCGATCAGAGAATTTTCCTAGTTGATTATTGAAGGCACTAAAAATACAGTGCTGGAATTTAAGCACACTGGATATGTCATGCTGGGTTTTGTATGGGATTTGAGGGTTCATATGCATGTTTGTGAGTTCTTTGTTAAAACAAATTAAAATTTTTTGATTCTTGTATTAGTCTTCATTTGTTTCAATTAAACCTGCCAGTTTTCATAATTTCCTACATAAAAATACTGCTTTGCTCTCAGAATACATAAGTTGCAGCTGTCAATAACATTTATAATAATTATTTTGAAATAATTTTTGGTGCTTTTTTTTCCATAAGTTATTGCGGTATTGAAGTACAAGTGGTATTTGGTTACATGAGCAAGTTCTTTAGCGGTGGTTTGTGAGATTTTGGTGCACCCATTACCAGAGCAGTATACACTGTACTGTATTTGCAGTCTTTTATCCCTCGACTCCCTCCTACTCTTCCCCTCAAGTCCCCAAAGTCTATTGTATCATTCTTATGTTTTTGAATCCTCATAGCTTAGCTCCTACATATCACTGAGAAAATACGATGTTTGGTTTTCCATTCCTGAGTTTCACCACTTAGAATAAGAGTCTCCAATCTCATTCGGGTCACTGCAAATGCTACTAATTCATTTTTATGGCTGCATAGTATTCCATCACAGTATTCAATCACAATTTCTATCTTTTCTGTTCTTTGCCATATGCTTTGATTTATTAAAATTTTTTTTAAATAAAGTACAAGAGACTCTAACCCAGTCAAATCATAATGGTTATCATAAATTCTGAATCCATGGGATTAATTTAATAAGTGAAATATCTGAGAAACATATTTTTAATCACAATTATATAGCAAAATAATAATAATCACAATTATATAGCAAAATAATAATAATCATGAGGGACTTCAATACTCATAAGTGAAATTAATTTACTCCCCTGACCTCAATAGCCCAAATCTCAACAGCATTAATAAATCTGCTAGTAAGTGATTTTTTTATTCTGAGAAAAAATTTTGAAGACCATATTGAAATTAATTTAATAAGTGAAGGAACTACTCTGAGAACATTTAAGATGATGATTAAATTCATTTGAAGTATTTACTGTTGCTTTTGCTATATATTATTGTATTGCTGTCTCTCTCATTTCCTGGGTCTGTTAGTAATTGTTTTATTAGTTTGGAGGATCCAGCGTTAGATGCATATATGTTTAGGATTCTGATATTTTCCTGTTGGACAAGGCCTTCTACCACCACATGCTGTTCCTCTTTGTCTCTTTTAACCACTGTTTCTTTAACATTTGTTTTGTCTCATATAAGAATAGCTACTCCTGTTTGCTTCTGGTGTCCCTTTGCATGAAATGCCTTTTTTCACACCTTTATTTTAAGCTTGTGTGAATCCTTATGAGTTAGGTGAGTCTCTTGAAGGCAGCAGATAGTTGATTGTGAGTTTTTATCCATTCTATGGTTCTGTATCTTTTAAGAGGAGCATATATGGCATTTATATTCAATGTTAGTATTGAGATGTGAGGTACTGTTGCTTTCATCATGCTCTTTGTTGTCTGTGTACTTTCATTTTTTGTTTTTGCTTTTTAATGTGTGTTTTTGTTTTATAGGTCCTGGGTGCTTTATGATTTAAAGAGTTTCATTTTGATGTGTTTTCAGGATTTGTTTCAAGGTTTAGAGTTCCTTTTAGCAGTTTGCTAATGGCGAATTTTCTCAGCATTTGTTTTCCTGAAAATGACTATATCTTTCCTTTATGTAGGATGTTTAGTTTCACCAGATACAACATTCTTGGCTGATAATTGTTTTGTTTGAGGAGGCTGAAGATAGATCCCAATCCCTTCTAGATTGTAGGGTTTCTGCTGAGAAATCTGCTGTCAATCTAATAGGTTTTCCTTTATGAGTTGAAGTTACCTGGTGCTTCTGTCTCACAGCTCTTAAGATTCTTTTCTTTGTCTTGACTTTGGTTAACCTGATGACAGTGTTGCTAGGTAAAGATCTTTTTCCCGTGTATTTCCCAAGTATTATTTTTGCTTTTTGAATTTCAGTGTCTAGGTCCCTAGCAAGGTTGGGGAAATTGTCTTGATTATTCCCCCAATTATGTTTGCCAGGCTTTCAGGATTCTCTTCTTCCTTGGTTACACAAATTATTCTTAGGTTTCACCATTTAACACAATCCCAGATGTCTTGGAGGCTTTGTTCATATTTTCTTATTCTTTTCTCTATGTCTTTGTTGGATTGGGTTAACTTGAAGACTTTATCTTTGAGCTCTGAATTTCTTTGTTCTGCTTGTTCAATTCTATTGCTGAGACTTTCCAGAGCATTTCACGTTTCTAAAAGTGTGTCCAAAATTTTCTGAAATTTTGATAGTTTTTTTCTTTAAGCTATCTGTATCCATGAATACTTCTCCCTTCGTTCTTGTATCCTTTTTTGGATTTCCTTGCATTGGGCTTCCCCTTTCTCTGGTGCCTTCTTAATTAGCTTAATAATTAACCTCCTGAATTCTTTTTCAGTTAAGTCAGGGATTTATTCTGAGTTTGGATCAATTGCTGGTGAATTAGTATGATTTGGGGGGTATTGAAGAGCCTTGTTTTGTCATATTACCAGGATTGGTTTTCTGGTTCCTTCTCATTTGGGTAGCCTCTGTCAGAAAAAAGGTCTAAGGCTGAAGGCTATTGTTCCCAAGGAATGTTCCCTTGACGTCTCTCTTCTGGGCGTAGCCACCCAGTGCGTCTACTGGGCTCTGGGCGGGTACTGGGGTTGTCTGCACAGAATCCTGTGATGTCAACCGCCTACGGGGCTCTCAGCCATGATTACCAGCAACTGTTCTGGTGCAGGTGGCAGAAGGTGCAATGGACTCTGTAAGTGCCCTCAGCTTTGATGGTTTAATTGACATTTATTAAAGAAGATATTTTAGCAAAAAGAATAAAAGACTTGATTAACTTATGATGGATGTCTGATATTTCCCTGTCTTCCTTGAAACTCAAAATATGTGCTTGAGAAATTGACTCAGTCAACTTTGTCATATAATGTTTGTCAGTCTCACTGTGTCTCTCTTTTCTATGCTACACACCACCAGATAAGTAACTTCCTATGGGAAACTAAAAATAAATGTTCTTGCATTGGCTTTGGTAAAAAGAAAACTTTTACTCCAGAAGATTCAGTGACTCCTGATTCTTCCAGAACACAATACCTGTAATTCTATCTACATTTTATCCACTTAGATGAAATGTTTTAACCGTATTAAAGTAGAAATGAACAGAGTCCTAAATGTGGGAAAGTTAACACACTATATTCCTGCTCAAATGGATCCAGGAGCAGAATCAGAAGAAAATTGAAGGTAGTTTTTCCTGCTAAATAAGATACTCTGAATTTGTCAATATTTAGCACTTCTGACACAGAATGAGAAAGTAAAAGATAAATATTCCCATAAAAATTTCTTTAAAAATTGGGAAAAAAACTTGAATATTCTTAACACAAGTATTTTCCGGTTGTAAGAATGGTTTTAATTGTAGTTACAGTAGGGTACTAGATTGAAATGGAATTTTAAGTCACGTGGAAAGAACTTTGATATGGCCTTTGAAAATATTCTTCCCTGTCTTTTACAATCTCTAGAGCTTGTTTTCTATACTTTAAGTTTTGCTTTTTGACAGAACACAAATTCCTCTAGCTATGTTATTTTGGGACTTTATAAATCACATACTTTTAACTTGGTCACATTTGGTTCTAAAGACTTTCTTATTCTCTTGACACCTTTGCAACATTCATTATCATTTCTTCCTTCCATTGTCAAAGTCACCATATTTTCTCACTGCCTTTAGTTAATTCTACCATAATACTTGTTTTGAAAATGGATATGTTTTCCAATAAGATTAATATATTAAGGAACTATTTGAGAAAATACAGATTTTGTGTTTGCTTGCACATGATTTTGTTCACAATAAATACTACAAGCATGCAGAAAATTACATCCACATAATATGCAAAGCACATACATACACCTCAAAAATTTGCAGGTGTCTCAGTCTACCGTGTGTGTTATGAGCATTCTCATCTACATATGCTGTTACAACTTTCTATCCAATTTCAAATAACCTTCTTTCCACCACTTCACAATAACTCTCAGGCTGCTGCAACCCTTCTAAAGATAACTTCTCCAAGCAAACAACCAGTATTTTTCAAGATTGAGTGCTATATTTATTTCAGTATATGCTATATATTGTGCTTTTCTAAACTATTTATACATTATATGTGCATTTATGTATTTATTTGTGACATTTTATATATTTCTGGACTATTTAATAGGGATTATGGGGATTACAATTTGAGATGACATTTGGGTGGAAACACAGAGCCAAACCATATCACTTGGCTACTAAAGAAAATATTTTTCCTCAAGCACAA
>PVKP010005528.1:0-88913 GCA_004027715.1 Plecturocebus donacophilus | reverse complement strand
TTGTCCCCCCTCCCCAAGATGAGTCCAACAGCCTCCTCCCTGGTCTCCCTTCTTCTGCCTTGGCCTCCTCAAATCTATTCTCGCACAGTGGCCAGACTGATCTTGTTAAAATATACGTCAGATCATGTCACTGCTCTACTCAGTACCCTGCAATGGCTTCTTCCTATCACCCTGAGAATGAAATGCAATGTTCCACTAAGCCTGCAAGGGACCTCATGCCTAGCCCACAGCTGGCCTGCTGATTTCATCTCCTATCATCCCAACCCTCTCTCATTGAGCTCAGGACCAAGCATGCTCCCCTTGGGGCCCTTCACTTCCTGTCCCTTCAGCCTGGAATGCTCTTGCCCTGGATGTTCACATGGACTGTCTCTTATCTCCTTCAGGTCCCTGTTTAAATGGTGCCAACCAGAGCGGTCTTCCATGTTCAAAGGATAAATGCCATCTCTTGAACTCTTCTACTCTCTTATCCATTATTTTGCTTTATTTTTTTCAATAGCATATATTCCCTTTTCACCTAGCATATATTTTTTGTTATTGATGTTTATTGCCTCTCTCCCTCTGCTAGAACATAAGCTCCATGAGAGCAGAATATTATTTTGTTCACTGTTGCATTCTCATCATCAACAGTGCCTAGTACTTAGTAGGCAATCAAACAAATATTGTCTTGTTATGAATGAAAGGAAGGAAGGAAGAAGACTCATTATGAGCCTAATTTTTCATATCTCTAAAGTACAGTGGCTGAGTTAGAGGCTTTGTAAAAGGTCCCTTCCAGCTTAAAAATGTTATGACTCTGTGAGGTCCACTGAATTCTCATGCATTGGATTCAGCTCACATCTCTCAGCAAGGCCAGTTCACTCAGAAGACAAGAGTGCTTCTTCAGAATAAATTAAGCCATTTACCACCCCCTGCCAACAGCAACAATCTCATGAACAGAATTAGATTGTCTAAAAAGATTGTCTCCAGCAAATTTCAAACCTGCTCACTCTTAACCCTCAGCACTGGGTTATTTTCCATTTGCCTACTGCAAGCATCCCTTCCTTAGGCTATCCACCCGCCTTGCCTTTCTCTGTGCCTCAGGAGGCTGATCTGTGGACTGCTTCCCCTGGGCTCCTTCACCTGCCAGCTTTGCTGGCTGGGTTTGGCCAATGGAAGCAGGAAATTTGGGGCAGGAAGAAAGGGGCCAGACTGTTTTGTCCCTATTCCCTCTCTGTCTTTCCAGTGCCATCTGGCCATGAGCTGTGAGGCCAGCTCCAGCTAGGAAGCCCTCGCTTCTCAGATCCAGCTCCCATGACACTCTTTCCTTCCCTTTCTTGTTAGCTTAAGGGGTGGAAATGTCTTCTGGCTATTACTGGTCCCTGAAGCTTCAACATTCCTCATTGGTTTCATCTACCATATTGGTAATTCCTATATTAAAGTCTCTTCAGTTAGACTCCATGAATGGAATTCTGTTTTCTGCCTACCAGGATATTAACAAGATATTAATTAATAGTGAGTGAGTCTATTTCCTTTGTACTTTAAAAGGTATATAAAGTTTGGGTGTGGTGGCTCATGCCTATAATCCTAGAACTCTGGGAGGCTGAGGTGGAAGAACTGCTTGAACCTGGGAGTTTGAGATCAGCCTGAGCAACGTAATGAGACCCCATCTCTACCAAAAAAAAAAAATAGCTTGGCATGGTGGTGTGCGCCTATTGTGTCCCAGCTACTTGGGAGGCTGAGGCTGAAGGATCACTTGAGCCCAGGAGTTTGAGGCCACAGTGAGCTATGATTGTGCCACTGCCCTTCAGTGTAGGCAACAGTGAAAGCTTGTCTTAAAAAAAAAAAAAGGCATACAATATGAAATATGTAGGGTTTTCTGAGTAAACACTTGAGACTATGTGTGTTGGCTATATAGTTCCTTAGAGCTGGACTTAGAGATCTTTCACAATCTGGGGAGAAATCAGTGTCTTTTTTACTTGGTTCAATTCCCAGACTCATGAAACATGGACTTCTTGGGGAAACTCATGGGTTGACACACAGTGGAAGTTCCACTGATACATATTTCAGAGTGGGGGTAGAAAAATCTGGCTGAGTATTATTTAATTTGAATATTCTTACTGCCCAGAGGAAATGCTATACTCATCCTCTCTATGGTACAGGTACGAAAAATCACTCTGCATGCCTTTCTTGGGAGAAGTTTCAGATACTTTTTCTTTTTTCAGAACAGTTCTGCACATTCTTGAAGAAACAAGCCTTAAATCCAGAGAGCTTGGTGACGGGGCAGTGGCAGAGTGCCAGGAAACATAATATCATGTGTGCTAACCCTGTTTAAGAAAACAGACCATTTTAAACTTAAGCAGGTTACATAAAAAATGAAGTGAAGCATGAAAAAGGGGCCCTCACAGAGAGAGTGTAAAATGAGACTTTAATACAAGCCAAAAAAAAAGAAAAAAAAGAAAAAGAGGGAAAAAAAGGAAAGAATATAAATATGTGGGGAGGGACAAAAGAGTTAAAGGAAAAGCCAAGTTAATGATCAAATAAACTATTTTATTCTTTTAGCTCCGTACTTTTGTTAGGGATGGAAACATATCACTGAAAAAAAATACACATTTTAAAATAAAAATGTCCAGCTAATTTAGGTTATCCAGCTATCACTGCAATAGAGAAAGGGCTAGCTTTCCCCAATTGTGAAGGGCACGAAATCCACAAATGTGAAATTGAGGATAGGAAAGGTTTTATACACTCCAAGGTAACAGTGATTTGTGTATGTTCATTTCACCTTTGTAGGGTACTGAACATGTGCATTTTTTAAAGTGTGGAGGGTTTGAGTTCACTCAATAGTAAGCCCTCTCATTACTGCTAGAGAGAGGAGAACGGAGAGCAGAGGCTGAAAACTGGGATGAACGCCTGATGGAGGGAAAGTCACCCTTTCATCCAGATCCTTGGATTCACTGGATGCTGAGGCACCAATCAGAGCTCTTAGATGCAGCTCAGAGGAGATCTGTGACTTAGGACCCGGTCGGGACATACATACTTTCAATAGAGCCCTAAAAGGAGCCTGTATTCTGAGATGACCTCCTTGTCTCCCTCTAGTTTCATAAGCAGGGCCATTTGAGATCTTTCTGAATTTTCTGAATCTACTGCAGCTCACTAGGTGTCTCTTTCACATGGCAGCCCATATGCCTAGGACATAGTGCTAAGGAGTTTCCTCTTCCAGCAGTCTGGTAGTCCTCCTTTTACCAGCAAACAAAAGCTACGTGACACACTGTGTTTATTCTTTATTTTCTTGTATGAATTAATATAATTCATCATGTTTCTCTTTTTGGCTTTGTAGACAGAAATCTTAGAAAATGCAGTACCATTCTCTCTCTCTCTCTCTCTCTGTGTGTGTGTGTGTCTGTGTGTGTTTCTGTGTGCATATTTCAACAGCAAAACATTTTCTTCAATGCAAAGCCTACACAGGAGTTCGATATATAAAAGATGTAACAGGCTGGGCATGGTGGCTCATGCCTTTAATCCCTGGACTTTGGAAGATCGAAGCGGGAAGATCATGAGGTCAAGAGTTCGAGACCAGCCTGGCCAACATGGTGAAACCCAGTCTCTACTAAAAATACAAAAAATTAGCCAGGTGTTGTGGCAGGCGCCTGTAATCCCAGCTACTCAGGAGGCTGAGGCAGGAGAATTGCTTGAATCCGGGAGGTGGAGGTTGCGGTGAGCTGCCCTCTGGCCTGGGCAACTCCTGAGCAAGACTCCGTCTCAAAAACAGAAAACAAAAAACATCTAACAGGGTGCTATTATGAGTGGCACAGAAACACAGAAAAAAGCCTGTTAAGTTTGGCTCCTTCTCACTATCCATCTTCCTTGGTGGGCTCTAAGTTACCTCTAAGAATCCTCTTAGGGCAAGGAGGATTTCTCAAACAAACAAGACCCAGAAATCACACACCACAAAATAAAAGATTGATACATGTGACTATGTTAAATCAGTTTCTGTATTTTTTGGCCAGGTGCGGTGGCTCACGCCTGTAATCCCAGCACTTTGGGAGGCCGAGGCAGGCAGATCACCTGAGGTCAGGAGTTCGAGACCAGCCTGGCCAACATGGAGAAACCCCATCTCTACTAAAAATGTAAAATTAGCTGAGTGTGGTGGTACATGCCTGTAATCCCGGCTACTCGGTAGGCTGAGGCAGGAGAATCACTTGAACCTGGGAGGCAGAGGTTTTGGTGAGCCGAGATTGTGCCATTGCACTCCAGCCTAGGAAACAGAGTGAGACTCTACCTCAAAAAAAAAAAAAAAAAAAAAAATCAGTTTCTTTATTTTTAAAAAATGTATCCTAAGTGAAATTAAATAAATAAGCAGTCAACTGGGAGAAGATATTTGCAACTATTATAACAACAAATAAATTTGTTTATGACTCATATAACGAATTGCAAATGAACCAGAAAAGACAAGACTTCCAGTTAATAAAATGGACAAAAGATATAAATAAACAATTTCCAGTAGTGGGAAACTGACCAGTAAAGATATAAAAAGATGGTCAAGCTTACTAGTAGTTAGGAAAGCATAATTAAGTGAACAATTTTGGACATATCAGACAGGGAAATGTTTTAAAAGTCTGACAATACCTATGTGAGGATGTGGGGAAACTCTGACATGCTCCTGATGGGTGTGTGAACTGGTCAACATGTTGGTTCCGTTTTACAACATCCCACTTTCTGAAGGCCTTTCTGCAGGAGTATATGAGGTATACACAAATAATAGAAAGCTACTTAGTAGCCCTTCATGTTCCTCATCCTCGGAATATACCCAGTTTATTATCTCACAGTTCTGGAGGTCAGAAGTCCAGGAGGCTGGGCTGCTTTCTCTGCTGTGAGGAGCACAGGTCAAAATCAAGATGTAGGCTGCATTACTCTGTTCTCATGCTGCTAATAAAGATATGTCAGAGACTGGGTAATTTATAAAGAAAAAGAGGTTTAATGGACTCACGTTCCATGTACCTGGGGAGGCCTCACAATCATGGCAGAAGGTGAAAGGCATGTCTCACACGGCCACAGGCAAGAGAGAGAGAGCCAAGCAAAAGGGGAAACCCCTTATAAAACCATCAGATCTTGTGAGACTTACTACCCCCACGATTCAATTGTCTCCCACCAGGTCCCTCCCAAAACACGTGGGAATTATGGGAGCTACAATTCAAGATGAGATTTGGGTGGGGATACAGCCAAACCATATCTTGGGCCTCCTCAAAGTCTAGGGGAAATCCACTTTCAGGATCATTCAGGTTGCTGGCAGAGTTCATGTGTGTGAGGTTGCATGTGTGTGAGGCTTTGGTCCTGTTTTCTTGCTAGTTTTCTGGTCAGGGTTGTTCTTCACTGTCTGGGGCTCCCTGTATTCCTTCGCTCATTGCCCCTTCATTTCCAAAGCCAGCAACAGTGGGCTGAGTCCCTCTCATGCTTCATGTCTTTCCTGCCTCTTCTGACTGACTCTTCTGGCTCTTCTGCCTGCAAGGGCTTAGGTGATTACACTGGGCTCACTCAGATAATCCATGATAATCTCCCCATCTCAAGGACTATGACTTTAATCACATCTGCAAAGACTCCTTTTGACATGTAAAGTAACATGTTCATAGATTCCAGGAATAGGATGTAGACATCTTTTGGGTGCTGTTACTTTGCCTACCATGCCTCTTATTCAACTATTTTGGGAACAATAACAACAAAAATGATTAAAATAATAAAGCCAGTGTTATAGGTGACAAATGGAGGTCTAGTAAATCCTGGTTCCAAGATAAAAAATCAGGCAGCCTGACTCCAGACCCCACACTCTTAACCATGATGCCACTGTAAAAGTGCTTGGCCTACAAATTCTAGATTTGTAGAGACGACAGATTACTGTGTGGTTCTGATTCTCATGATCCCTTGTGAATTTTCCTTCAGTGCTTTAAAATGGGAATGGTGTTATGGGGACCTAGAGAGATGGGGCTTGAAAGTTCTTTCCAGTTGGAGAGTAAATACAGCTCTTTTTGTTCACATACTAGTGACACAGTCATGCTTCTTTTGTATATGGAGCTTATGATCTATACACATGAATCCTACAGTAATGGCATGGATCTTATGACAGTGACAAAGTCATGGGTCTTATGTATGTCACATATACATTTATTATGGGATGTAGGCAGAATCAAATATAAAAGTATCCATCATAGAAAATAATCATGGTTTGTAAAGTGAAAATCGTTTATTATAGCACAGAAATCAGTTAGTATTTATTGAGTACCTAGGAATTACCAGGCACTGCACTAGGCACCTGGGGTATAAAGTGAATAAAACAGAGCCAAAACAACAACAACAACAACAAAAAAAACAAAAGAAAAAACCCCACAAGGGCTTATTCTAGAGGTTTCTTGGAGACTGACAATATACATTACAAATCAGTAATTATATTGTAAGTTAGAAAGTGACAAATGCTTTGGAAAAAATAGAACAGGATAAGGAAGATCAAGAGTGATGGAGAGAGGGCAGATTTCAGTTTTAAGTGGGGTTCCCAGATAGGATTCATTGAGAAGTTCACATTTGAGCAAAGACTTGTAGCAGGTAAGGGTTGTCATGCAGATGTCTGGGGAATATTCCAGGCAAGGCAATAATAATCCAGGCCAAAGAATATCCAGTGCAAAGGCCTCAAGGTAGGAGCATGCCTGGTCTGCTTGAGGGAGAGCAAGAAGGTCAGGGTGACAGCAGGGTGATGAAAAAGGGGAACACAGAAGAAGAGGAGTCAGAGAGTAATGAGAGTCAAATTATGTGGACTTTGGCTTTTAACCTGAGTGAGTCACTGGAGTTCCATGGTCTGATCCATGTTTTATGTAGGTTGGTGTGGCTGTTGTGTTTCGAACAGGCTGCAGGGGCAAGGGTGGAAGCAGTCTGGCTAGTAAGCCTGGTGAGCTCTGCACTGGGAAGTAATTACTGGAGAGGCTGAACTCTGGCTCTAATTTCCAGATATGGACATGCCGGTCGATTGGTTAGAATCTTGAGCAAAAGAGAAGCTTTGTGTTCCATTCACTGAGATGGCAAAGACTTAGGTAAAGGTATAACAGGTTTTGAAGGGATGAGAATGAGAGGAGGGGAAAAAATAAGAGTTTATTTGGATATATTGAGTTTTAAAATGTTTGTTAGACATCTAAGTAGACGTGTTAGGTTCTCCATTAGTTATGAATCTGGGGTCCAGGAGAGAGGTCTGGGCTGGAGATAGAATCCTTGGAGTTGTCAGCATAGCATTAAAGTGATGAGATGAATAAGATCACCAGTGGAGTAAAATGAAAACTGATAGAGCCCCTGTGGCACTCCAGCTTTGCAAAGGAGAAGAGAGGAACAGCAAAGGAGAGTGGGAAGAGAGCTGGGGAGGGAGGAGGAAAACCAAGAGGGAGTGCTGTCCTACAAATCGATGTCAAAGTGAGAAGTGACTACTGAGTTTAGTAATCTGGAGGCACAGGTAACCTTTACTAGAGCATTTTTGCTGGGGAGGGGGAGTGGGGGAAATCTGGCTGGACAGGGCTGAAGATATCATAGGAGGGCAGGAATTCTAGTCTCTGAGTGCCATTTTAGCATTGTGAAGGAGAGAAAAGAAATGGGGTGTAGCTTTGGAGGATGTGGAGCTTTTTGTTATTGTTATTTAATATAGGAGAAATAGCATCATGCTCGTTTGCTGATAAGAATGATCCAGGAAAGAGGGCAAAGTTCTGATGACGTAGGAGAGGGAGGCAGAATGCCGAAGTGTTGTCTTTGACTGGAGGGAATTGGGTCAAGTGCACACAAGAGGAAGAATTGACTTTAGATGGGAGCATGGTATAGAAGTGCTGTCCATCAGGGAGGCTGAGAGAAATGAACTCTTAAGTAGCTCTTATATTTCCTGGTCAAAGAAAGGTAATTCTCTCATCCTGTGGTCATTGCATCAGTAGCTGGAGCTTCCAGTGTCTGAGAGGCTGAATTCTTCAGTTGATCTCAACATTAGTTTTGCTAGCACCGAGTTACCCTAAAGCTTTCTGTTTGCTTTCCTAGCAAGTAAGTTCAATCAGCAGGTTAGAATAGCGAAGCTCACTGGACAAGGCAGCTTACTCCATTACAAACCTAGGGCCAAATTATTCATACTACAGAACAGGTAGGCACTTAAAGTCCCACCAGCAAAATCAGGGCTCTAGAAGCAGAGATGCAGGGAGGGAGAGGAGAGAATAGTTCAGTTAATTAAATAGATTCAGAATTTTGCCACCTGTAAATCCAGAGTGAAATTACTTTCATTTCCGTATGCACGTACATTTCGTGTTTTTCAGTTAAGCGTTGTTTTCAGTTACAGAGAGGAGAGCACCATAATCTGTCAATGCTTATGGTTTCTAAAGATCTTAACCCAGCCCAGTTTAAGTCAGTTTCCTTTGAGTAGAAGAAATCCTGATCCATGACCAGAGATTATACTGTAGACTATACAAACAGAGCTCTTGCAAGTTCCTGTCTCAAAGGGGATTGAGAAAGAGCATCTGAGTTCAGCGCTGACTCGTCATCTCTCAGTGAATAATCAAGGAAATGCACATCCTATAATAGTGGGCCAGAGTCTCACCTTTTCACGTGACAAATGACAAGTGTTCAGTCTAAATAAAGCTCTTTACTTTATGAAATACAACTGCACCAAAGCCTCATGCAGCTCCAGGTCTGCCCCGCATTTCTCCACAGGCAAATGGCATTTAAGCCCATGGATGGGTTCCTTTTCTTGCTGTTCACACAGGAAACATGTCATTCCCTATTTGACTCCTTTAAGTTACTTCACTTGATCATATGTTCAAGCATTTGTGGTCCTTTTTCTAAAAATTATATTCTCCAGAAAAGGGGTGGTGAACTTACCTTTCCCTTATGGCAGACTTTGAGGAGATGGAAACCCGGTGTAGGGAAGAGGAGGGTAAATATCAGAATATTAACAGAAAGGGAAAGAGCAGAGGGGACAGTCGGGTGGTCCAAGAGACAAATTAAATTCAGTTCATGCTTGCCACATGCCACAACAACAAAGATAACACAATTCCTGGTTTGAGTAGCTTATGGCTTAGAGCAGACGTTCTCTATCTTTTGAGTCATACTCGACAGATAATATTTCGTATGTTCAACCCACTCACAGTACCAATAAGGACACTTCTGGACTGTGACACTCACTGATGAAATACTCTGCAGATTATATACAGTTCTCAGCTCTAAACTACAAGTCCTCCCATTTCTCTACATTCCTCTGTTGCACATGTTGTCACTGAATCCCCTGACTCCATTTCTCACCTTCCCCAATGAGGAGCAGTCATGGGGTAAGGGTGATAGTGACCCATCCCTGGATCTAGAATTAGGCTCTGATGAACTTAAGCAAACCAGTGATCCATTCTTTTAGATTCAGGGGAAGGAACATGACCTATGATTTCCTGGAGGAAAAACCAGGACTGTGGTTTGACTGTTGGGTAAGGAGGGCTAAGTGGGGGAGAGAAGCTCTTTCTCCTAGATGTGGTACAGTGTGGATGTGAGACCTAGAGCTGCTGCTGCCATTTTGCTACCATGTGTGAAGTCCGCGTGAGACAAAGCAGCCGAACAAAGAGAATTACAGATCAAAGGAGCCAGGGCCAAACAAAACTATACCTAAAGTCCATATAACACACACACACGCACATGCACACACAGCTGTATTTATTGGTATATTTTAGTTATAGGAGCTAATGTATTCTCTATTATTACTATTTTTAAAAAATAATTTATGTCAATGGTTTTTGGGGAAAAGGTGTTTTGGGTTACATAGATAAGTTCTTTAGTGGTCATTTCTGAGATTTTGGTGCACCTGTCACCTGAGCAGTGTACACTGTACCCAATGTGTCTTTTATCCCTCAACCCACTCGCACCCTTCCCCTACCAAGTCCCCAAAGTCCATTATATCATTCTTATGCCTTTGCATCTTCATAGCTCTGCTTCCGTTTATAGGTAAGAACATATGATATTTGGTTTTCCATTCCTGAGGTACTTTATTTAGAATACTGGTCTCCAACTTCATTCAGGTTGCTGCAAATGCCATTATTTCATTCCTTTGTATGGCTGCACAGTATTCCATGGCACATATATACTACATTTTCTTTATGCACTCATTGTTTGATGGGCATTTAGGCTGGTTCCATAGTTTTGCAATTGCAAATTGTGCTGCTATAAACATGCATGTGCAAGTATCTTTTTCATGTAATGACCTCTTTTCCTTTGGGTACATGCTCAGTAGTAGGATTGTTGATTGAATGGTAGTTCTGCTTTTAGTTCTTTAAGAAATCTCCATACTAGTTTCCACAGTGGTTGTACTACTTTACAATCCCATCAGCAGTGCAGAAGTGTTCCCTTTTCATCACGTAGAAGCCAACATCTATTAGGTTTTGATTTTTAAAATTATGGCCATTCTTGCAGGAGTAAGGTGGTATCACATTGCCGTTCTAATTTTCATTTCACCGATAATTAGTGATTTTGAGCATTTTTTCATGTTTGTTGGCCATTTGTATGTCGTCTTTTCAGAATTGCCTATTCATATTCTTTCCCACTAATTGATGGGATTATGTTTTTTTTTTCTTTCTGATTTGTTCGAGTCCCTTGCAGATTCTGAATATTAGTTATTTGTCAGATGCACAGTATAGTCTCCTTACTGTTTCAGTTTGAATTGGGTTTTGGGAACTTACCACCAACAGAACTGATCCATATAAATTACTTTTTAACACTGTGGCTAAGAACCTCTGGGTTATAGGAAGTTCAAATAAGTTACTGACAAATGAAATAAATAATAATAGCGATAATATTAAAATCAGAAAATGAGTGATAGCATTTAGAAGGATGTCATTGGATTAGGGTGGTGGTAATAGTTTTGGAATGCAGCCAAGGAGACAGAAAACAGCAAAAGAAAACCCCAGGTAAGGAAATACTTATATTTCTTAATTGGCTCTAAAATATATGGAGTTATTTCAAGAGTGTTTCCAATCATAAAGCTGAAAGTACCAGCTTTCTGTAATGGTGGAGGTACTGCTGAATGGTAAGGTACTGCTAGAAACTGTCATGGTAGAGGTACTGATAGAAGAATAGGCACCTGTGGTATCACGTGGTAGGAAGGTTTGGACAAGAAATCCTAGAAGATTGCTGGAGTAACCAATGAAGCTCATGTCCAATACTGCTGATATATTACAAAAATCTCAGAAACCCAGAGTATTGAAGCAAATGGTGGATGCAATAAGTATTTGATCACTAATGGAAAAACAAGTGTTTCAGGCATATAGACAGCTAGTTTGTGTGAATGTAGTATATTTAAACCAGTATGTTAAAGGAGCCTATAGAGAAGGCAGTCCCTAGGAATCTATCGTTTCTGTTGATTCAAATAAGACATAGCATCTTTTGCCATGGCTTCAACTGCAGTGTCCATGTCTTTCTTTTAAGATTGTTTTCCCTTCTTCCTTCCCTCTTCACCCTCTTTCATTTTTTTTCTTCCTTTATCTTGTATGTGGATGCTGGCATTTATGTACAGATCTCCCTCATATTGAGATTATAAATGCTGGTGGCTTTAGATATAGGTTGTGCAAGTTCAGCCTGAGTGGTTCTAGACAGTTCCTTGAACTTGACTACATTCAGGAAATGTTAAATATTTCCTGGAAATTGCCTGAGTCAGCGTAAGACTCAGTGATAAAGCATATCCTGTAAGTCCTAAATGCCACATGTAGGCAGAGAAAAGGCAAAGTGATTTTCCAGCTGTTTAAATAATGAGCACAGGATTCCCTTTAGGGGGTTCCTTTGCGTAGGAAAGCAAGTTAAAGCAGGATGGAGTAGGCAGGCAGCTTGCAGGATGTCTGGAAAATTAAGTGGGAAAGAAGACAGTGTGGTAGTATGAAGGCGTTTGAGCTCTGAAAGGACAGATCCTGGGAAAGACTTAAGGCTGGAAACAAACCAGAAACATCCTTCATTTTCATCTTTCCAAACACAGCTTTGCTAGTATCTAAGACAGGTGAAGGAAAAGAAAAGGATGAAGTAGTACCTTTGGAAAATTCAAAATGTGTCATTTCTGTCTCAAAAGTTCTGTATTTTACCTTTCAGTTCAGAGATTGGAAATGGACAGTGTTAATCATGTCAGTTATGTGGTTGGATAATGTCTTAGAAACAAAGTATGTTCCCCTTTGGTTTTAGACGCTCAAGTTTCTAGAGTTTGGCAGAACTAGTAATCTTTACACAAAGCTTGACTAAGTCTCACAGGGTTAGGGATCCTCACAGATTTGCCAGGAAACCAACCTATCTTTTTTCCCTCCTCCTCTTTCCTCCCTCCCTCTTGCCATTCATTCGAACAGCGGCCCAAAGAACACTGACAGGTGTCACACACTGAGGTGCGTGTTGGGAATAGAGATGGGTAAACATGATTTCTGCCTCAGGAGCTTATTCCCTAATAAAGGAGTCAAATATTAATAGATAAGTTAAAATATGGAAATATGAGTGTTATGAACAACCCAGAACTGTGGGAGCCTGAGTCCAGCTGCAGTTCTCTGGCAGGAGAGTGTCAATACTCTTCCAGTTAAGGTGGGGTGGAGGGAGCTCACCAAATGCCTCCAGAGAGCCAGGCGCCAGAGTTTATCAGCTATCAGGAAGTTCTGACACCAAGAATAATATTTTAGATGGAAAGAAATAGTTTCCTGCAGTGGTTTGAGGAGGTGGTGTTGCAAAATTTTCATTTTCATTTATATACTGTAGGTTAGAGAAGAAATTATCTTTTTTTTTCTTCTAGGGGTAGGGAGTAAGTTGACAGATTGTCTATCAAAGTTAAAAATACACATCCTTGGACTCTGCAATTCTATTTCTAGGAACCTTCTCTCAGATATAGTCTGAAGAATGCACAGGGATAAATGTGTAAGCAAGTTGATTATAACTTTGTAATAATAAAAAAAAAACAACTAAATAATCAAATGTCTAATTATAGGGGAATGGCCAAATAAGTTATGGTATACTATGGAATGCCATGCAACAGTTTAAAATAATAACATAGAGTTCTATATACTGAAAAGAAAGAGATTATTAAAGAAAAATGAATGTTGCAGAATAATTGATACAGTCTGATGTCAATTATGATTTTAAAAATGCTACACACATACATATCCGTCCATCTATGTATCTTATCTATCAATCAATCAATCAACTATCTATCTAAATATATGGAAAAAAGCACTGAAGGATGTGTGCCAAGCTGATAAGAGCAGCTATTTCTAGGAAGAGGAATAATGCTGCGAGTGGGAATGGGATGGGTAAAAGGGATAAAACTTGTATATGTTGCTATATCACTGACATTTTTTTTCTGAACACTGAGTATATATTCATGTATCACTCTTGCTAAAACATGAAAGTTACATTTTCAATTCCTATGGCATCTGAAACGCTACCTTGGGCATACACTGTATAAAAATGGCCTTTAATGCTTGTACACTGTTGGTGGGAGTGTAAATTAGTTCGACAATTATGGAAGACAGTGTGGAAATTCCTCAAAAACTTAAAGACAGAAATACCATTTGATCCAGCAATCCCATTACTGGTATATACTTGATATGGTTTGGCTGTGTCCCCACCGAAATCTCATCTTGAATTGTGGTTCCAATAATCCCCATGTATGGAGGGAAAGACCCAGTGGAAGGTAATTGAATCATGGGAGCAGTTTACTCCATGCTATTCTAGTGATAGTGGGCAAGTTCTCACGAAATCTGATGGTTTTATAAGGGGCTTCTCCCTTTGCTCCTCCCTAGCCCTGCAGACCCATGAGTCAATTAAACCTCTTTTCTTTGTAAATTACGCAGTCTCAGGCAGTTCTTTATAGTAGCATGAGAACAGACTAATACAATACCCAAAGGGATATAAATCATTCTATTGTAAAGATACATGCATGCATACGTTCACTGTAACATTATTCACAATAGCAAAGACATGGAATCAACTTATATGCCCATCAATGGTAGACTGGATAAAAAATATGTGGTACATATACACCATAAAATACTATGCCTCCACAAAATAGAATGCGATCATGTTCTTTACAAGGACGTGGATTAAGCTGGAAGCCATTATCCTTAGCAGACTAACACAGGATCAGAAAACCAAATGCTGCATGTTCTCACTTGTAAGTGAGAGTGGACTGATAAGAACACATGGATACATAGAGGGGAACAACGCACACTTGGGCCTGTTGGAGAGTAGGGGTGAGGAGGAGGGAGAGGATTGGGAAAAATAACTAACGGATACTAGGCTAAATACTTAGGTGATGAAATAATCTGTACAACAAACCCCCATGCCACAAGTTTACCTGTGCAACAAACCTGCACGTGTACTCCTGAACTTAAAATAATAGTTTAAAAAAAATGGCCTTCAACATTCTGAAAATTCCCAAAAGGGAAAAGACCTCAAACTTGATTTTTCTAAATCATACTTAGGGTTCTAGGGAATGAGTTGGTCACACAGCAATGCTTATGCAAATATGTGACACCTTCGAGCTGAGCTTCTTGGCTCTGCCTATATGGTATCACGGTGACAATTTGAAAAGTGAAAAGTTCGGTCAATTTAACTAGCTGCTTCAACTACCAAACTGGGTCTCTTACTTCCCCATATGGCTCATCGACAACATCTGTCAAACCAGTTATACTTGTTGTCATGCAGACAATAAACCCAATTATTAAACTGCAATGTTCCCTTTTCACCAGTAGCCATCACTTCTTGTACAGACATAACCAAAAATGTGCACAGAGCTCTCCTGTCATTAACTTAAATTGTCGGCTTCTCCTTGTTCAAATAATCTTTGAAGCCATTTCTTGTCAGGAATGTGGAGGGGGCTCAAGGACTTCTCAGCTCAAGAGATAAAATCAATTCAGTTTTCAGTGAGACATACAGAGAGACTGGACTTTGGGGTCTGACAGAGCTAGATCTGAGTCCTGTCTGTGTCTCATAGGATCTGTGATAGTGAGCTAGTTCCTGGACCTCTCAGGGCCTTACTTACTTTCCTTATCTGCAAAAGAGAATATTCTCTAATTCAGTTGCTTGCTATAAAATTTAAATATGACTCAGGAAGCATCTAGCACAGTGCCAGCCATGTAGTCCCTGTATTGTAAACATGTTGAAGAAAAACATTTTTTGCATTTGTTTTAAAAGTAGAATCATCCTAAAATTATCATTTAGTCCAAAGCTTTCCTTTTCATTTGCCTTTAGAAATTCAACAAAGGCCTCTCTTCTGGCTGGAGAAATGCCTTGGTCTTAAGTGAAAAGGTTGTTTGGTTTTCAGGTGAGCAGGATCGGCATAGCTTGGAACAACCTAGTGGGATTCTGTTTCCTGCAGTATATCCATGGCTTCAAAATACCTGGCAATACTAAAAGTAAATTTCTTGGCCTGGTACGGTGGCTCATGCCTGTAATCCTAGCACTTTGGGAGGCTAAGGTGGGCAGATCACAGGTCAGGTGTTTGAGACCAGCCTGACCAACATGGTGAAACTCTATCTCTACTAAAAATACAAAAAAATTTAGCCAGGCATGGTGGCATACACCTGTAATTCTAGCTACTCAGGAGGCTGAGAAACGAGAATCACTTGAACTTGGAAGGTGGAGGTTGCAGTGAGCCGTGATTGCACCACTGCACTCCAGCCTGGGTGAGAGTGAGACTCCATCTCAAAAAATAAAAAGAAATTTAAAAAAATTTGCTCTTTATTTTTCAGCTTTATTGAGATAAAACTAATAAAAATTAAATGTATTTTAGGATTCGATATTTGTATACATTGTGAAATAATCACTCATTCGAGCTAATTTATACATTTGTCCCACGAAGTTGCTATCTTCTTTCTGAAAGCAAATAAGTTGATAATGCTAGGTGAAATTGGATTTCAGATAGTTTACCAAGAAGATACCCAGGTAGGCATTAACTGTTTGGTCTGATTATTATTATTATTTTTTGAGACTGGGTCTCACTCTGTCACCCAGGCTGCAGTGCAATGGCACCATCTCAGCTCACTGCAACCTCTGCCTCCCAGATTCAAGCAATTCTCCTGCCTCAGTCTACCAAGTAGCTGGGATTATAGGCATGCATCATCAGCACACCCTGCTAGCTTTTATATTTTTAGGTGAGATGGGGTCTCCCCATATTGGTCAGGCTGGTTTTGAACTCCTGACCTCAAGTAATCTGTCCATCTTGGCTTCTCAAAGTGCTGGCATTACAGGTATGAGCCAATTGCCCAGCCTGGTCTGATTCTTAGGGGCAATTTTACTTAATAGCCCTCTGTATTAGTCTGTTCTCATGCTGCTAATAAAGACAAACCAAACACTGGGTAAGTTATAAAGAAAAAGAAGTTTTTATTGGACTCACAGTTCCACATGGCTGAGGAGGCCTCACAATCATGGCAGAAGGTGAAAGGCATGTCTTACATAGCAGCAGGGAAGACAGAAAGCTTGTGCAGGGAAATTTCTTATCATTAAACCATTAGATTTCATAAGACTTATTCACTATCATGAGAACAGCTTGGGAAAGACCCTTGGCCACAAATCAATCACCTCCCACCTGATCCCTCCCATGATACTTGGGAATTGGAGCTACAATTCAAGATGAGATTTGAGTGGTGACAGTCAAACCGTATCACCCTCTTATTTTCCTGTCATGGCAGTGAGAAGGGGACAGTTCTGCAGGCAGCAGCAAGTCCCACCCACTTCTTGGTCTTCTTTAGAAAAACAGAATAACAAGGGCAGTTAGAAAAAGTATATTCAGCCGGGTGTGGTGGCTCATGCCTGTAATCCCAGCACTTTGGGAGGCTGAGGTGGGTGGATGACTTGAGGTATGGAGTTAAAGATCAGCATGGCTAACATGGTGAAAACTCATCTCTACTAAAAATACAAAAATTAGCTGTGGTTGTGCGTGCCTGTAATCCCAGCTACTCAGGAGGCTGGGGCAGGAGAAGTGCTTGAACTTGGGAGGCGGAAGCTGCAGTGAGAGATCGCATGACTGCACTCCAGCCTGAAAGTGCAGCCAGCAAGACTCCAACTCAAAAATAAATAAATAATAAAAAGTACATTCAGCTACTTATAATTCAGCTGCTTATATTTAGTCCACCATGAAGACTTACTTATGTCTGGAAGAAGATCAACCTGAGGTGTGGCGGAAGAGTGAACTGCATTAAAAGCCTACCTTACAATACTGCCTTTATAATTTGGGGAGGTGGGTAATGAAAGAACTGTGAATGTGGCTGTATTCCCATTGAACGGAGCTCCCCATAAATTACAACCCAGTCCCCTGGCTGGGCATTCATCTAGGTGAGCAGAATGCTTCCTGGAAGATCCCTTTCACAGAGTTGCTTGGCCAGGCTGCCAAATGAGTACGTGAACGGAGGAAGGTCGCCCCGCCAGTATGCTGTGCAGCTGGATTGTAAACTACACCACTGGACTTTCGAGTCCAAGCTCAGAACCTCTGGGGTAATGGAAAGTCATACAGATTCCATCATAGTGTTCCAGCCAGGTGACCTTGGGCAGGTGCACAACTTCTCTGCAGCCTCAGTTACCTCATCTATCAAAATGGGAATAATAAGAGATGCTCCCTCAGAAGCGAGTTGTGGGAATTAAACACATCTCGAGTTTATCACACAACGCCTGGCACATAGTAGCACTCACACATTGTTGTTTGTTATTATTATTTATGAATCCTGGATTCCTATCCTAGCACCAACCGGTAGGTATTATTGCCATTTCACAGTGAGGAAACTGAAGCAAAAGTCTGTTAAGGGGCTTACCCAGATGAGAGGTAAGTATAGTGTTAGGGCTTTCTGGCTTGATGCAATTAGGTGAGTTTCTAAATACTAGTGACACAGTTTAGCCTTTCCCTGCATGGAGAAAGCTGGGTATTAGTGGACGGTGAGGGAAACAGAACTGGAACCAGGGGATGCTCCTTTTAATCTCAACTCAGGAATGAGCTCTTTAAGTGCCCTGTTCAGGCTCCTCACCAGCACACTGGGCCTCTGTCCCAGGTTCCCTCGCAGAAAGCCCTCTTACAGACCAGGCCCGTGGCCCTCTTCTTCACCCCATTCCCAGGAGTAGCAGGCATGTGGAGAACCCGACTGTCTCCTTCCCACAGTGGGAGAGGGCAACTGAGGGACCAGGACTCAACTGCGCAGGCAGCAGTGTTTGAACCTGCAGACCAACAGAGATGGGCGAGGGCCCTTCGAATCTGATGACTGTGTCAGAAAACTAAATCCGGAGTTCCCACGTGACAGGAAGCTGCCCATGAATAAGTCTGTGCTCAGTGTGGACACTCAGGGCATGCGGGAAACAGAAACCTGTGTCAGACAGTCCAGCAAATAAATAAATAAATAAAATAAGAAAAGATCAGGAAGAAAAGCCCCTGCAAGAGATTTTAAAACTTTTTTGTATATTGCATGCACCATGAGGACACACGCTGCTCTCTGGACTGGCCTGTAGAAGTCCATGGAGCTTTCTAGATTATGTCTTCATTGTATAGCAGCTTCTGTCGTTTATTCAACCATATTCACCAAGTGTGTAATTGATGCTGAGCACTTGCTGGATGCTGGGTGGAGCAGGGAACAAGGCAAACTCTATCCTTTCCATCAGGGAGCTTATATTCTAGAAGGGAGAGTGGCAATAAATAAGCGCTTAAAGTAACCGTTATATGAATTATTTTAGGGATTAGCATAATGAAAGAAAAAGCAAAGAATGGAAGAACTGATCTAATTTGGTGGTGGTGGGGGGTACCAGTTACATAAAGCCTTTTGGGATAAACTGATCTTTAAGCTAAAGCTTGAAGTTTGCAGGGAAGTTGGCCACCCAGAGAGGAACAGAATGAAGGGAAGAGCATTTTCATTCATTTACCCATGCATCATTTATGTATTTGTTCAGCAATTATTTATTGCATACTTCCTGTTTTTAGACACTTTTACAGAAGTTTAAGAAAATCAGACAAAAATTGCTCTGCTCAGAGTTAAATTCTCAGTTCTTTTGATTATCTATTGCTAGTATTTTAAACTTAGCTTTAGAAAATAAAGACAGGCTGGGTGCAGTGGCTCACACCTTTAATCCCAGCACTTTGGGAGACCCAGGTGAGTGGATCACGAGGTCAAGAGATCGAGACCATCCTGGCCAACATGGTGAAACCTATCTCTACTAAAAATACAAAGATTAGCCAAGTGTGGTGGTGCATGCCTGTAGTCCCAGCTACTTGGTAGGCTGAGAGAATTACTTGAACCTGGGAGGTGGAGGTTGCAGTGAGCCGAGATCACGCCACTGCACTCCAGCCTGGGCAACAGAGTGAGACTCCATCTCAAAAACAAAACAAAACAAAACCAAAATAAAGGCTAATGTGGGTCATTCTCCTATCTTACTTTCAGCACTAGTCATCCTTTATGGATACTGGGGGACCAGGCATTGCCCAAGCAGACAAGGAAAGGGAGACAACACAGAGTCTGACTTTTAAAGCTGATCCTCTTTTCTCAGGCCTTGGTGAAGTTATAGGCACTACCCAACTTGGGAAAGAGTGAAATTTTTACTGCAGTTTAACACTATTGCACTTGAAGTATGTAAATTTGAGAAGAATGAGGTTGTAGGGGCAGGTGGATGGAGATGGGTAGTTGAAAATAGTTTTTGTAAAAGGAGAAAAAGAATGGAGCAGGAATGTCTGTTCCCTTCAGGGAAGCCAAGACACCTGGGGCACCTGAGACCAGTATGAACATACATAATAAAGGTGGCTCAGTGCTTTGTGGATACAGAACTGTGTGAGCTCCAGAGAACCTTGTGGGATTTATATTGTGACAGTTTGTTAAACGCTGGAGGCTGTAATAGCAGATAAAGAACTGGGGCTATACAATGACTGTGTCACTTCACCTGTTAGGTTAGGCAACATGTGGAGGTCATTGTTTCAAACAACTGAACCAAGTTTCAAAGTTTTCTCTGTTCATTAAAGAAAATGTACATGACAATTCAAAGGTGTGCTTTATGGCTTGTGGTTTTAGGGTGATATTAAGAGACTTTTAATTTGGAGAATTTGTTCTTTACAAAATAAGAAGGGTTGGATATGATAATACAACCAGCTGGATATGGTGCAGGTATGCTTGATTCATCTTCAAAGGGAGACAGCATAGTAGTGGTTAAGACCTTGAACTTGGAGTCAAGATGGGCCACCCTTTATGTGCTGTGTATGTTGGCCAAGTTATGTCTCATTTTCATCATCTATGAGTTGAGAATCATAATGGTAACTCTTTCATTGTTCTGAGGATTAATTAACACAGGTAATATATGTGTCTAGCACATGCTCACTAAGTACATATTATTAGTATCCATTTCTAAAGTTCCTTGGTGACAGCTTCAACTATCCTAGATATTTTAGTGAAGCGACTGTGTGTATGTGGAATCTGTCTCTCTGGTTGATCTTTCTAATGTTGGTTAAAATTGTATCCAGAAGAAGAAATAAAAGTAACAATCATCCTCCAGTTTTGCAGCCAGATGAGTTCTTGAGAAGAAGAGGGCAAATGAATCTGTATATGGAGCATAGATCCCACCACTTTTACATTTGATTTGTTTATTTTAAAAAAGACAGCATTTCGCCTTGTTGCCTGGACTGCAGTGCAGGGGTGCAATCACAGCTGACTATAATCTTGAACTCCCGGGCTCAAGCAATTCTCCCACCTCAACCCCCTGAAGAATTGGGATTACAGGCATGAGCCAACATGTCTGGCTGACCCAGCCACTTTAGAGGTCTATGGGGATTTCCAATCTGCTCCCCTAAGTGCATAACCAACAAACTCACGCTGAGGACTGGTGCTTCTCTCTGCCTTTGCACATTGTAAACATGGTGCATTTGCTCCATTTTCCTATGATCTTCTGCTCAACTCAGACTTTTTATTGACAGACAAACAGTGCAACTTTTACACAGGCATCACAAGAGCAAGCCAAGATCTTTCCTAACACAGATTCTAGGCATGTGGGGTTTGGTTTCTTGACCCAGTATCTGCGTTTGCTCTGTTTACAAGTATCTGATGAGCAAAACCAACAGAGGTGCTCCAGACAGGCTGGCTGTGCTGATCCCCAGGAAAAGAATAAAACAAACCCAGCCTCTGTGTGAGTATTGTCCTAGTGTGCTGACTGATCTATTTGCTGATTAAATTCTTAACCCATACCTATTTGATGCTTACGTCAGTTTTGCGTCTTTGAACCCTAATTTTGCAGTGCTTTAGTGCCCAATTTATTTTTTTTTCAGTAAACTGCATAAATGACTCATCAGCAGGAAATGTGGATAAATAGTCAACTTAACTGAAAATACAAGAAAACGTATCTTTCTTTTGTGGGGAGGATTTGCTTAAAGGGCAAAAAACCTTGGGAGGATGGACTATAGTTCCTAGGAGGGCATAATCTTCTTCTTTTCTCGTGGGATTCTAATCTCCTTTTCTGGGAAGGGATGGCATGAGCTTAGCTGCTAAGGACACATGTGTTCACATGACACCTAGTAGTTTAGAAGTGGTAGGTAGCCTCTTCATCAGGAATGTAAGTGATTTTTAAAGAGTTATCTGAGGAGTGCATATGTGTATGTGTACGTGTGTGCGTGTGCGTGTGTGTGTGTGTGTTTTCTAGAATCCCTATAAGCCATCTTTCTGGTCACTCACATGGCCAGTGGCATGACCTCTTATAATCAGAAGTCTAATTCTATTGTTTACTAAACAGCCAATAATATTGAGCACTATTAAACATCTCATGAAAGAATGGCATTAGAATTTGCATCCAGATGGAATCATAACCATATGGGCATAATATTGTGGATATAAAGACATTTTCTTGATTACCATATCCACAGGCCCTTTGATTCTGGAATTCTATATGGGATTCCTAATTTCCATGTAAAGAGTTTTGTTAGCATGCCAATTACAGGCAGCCATTACAAGAACCTGTCTTGTCTCTCTTAACTGAGATGAAAGAGGCACCATGGAGGTGGTGATGAAAGTGTTGCATAAAGAGTGCCTTTCCATATTTCATGTCTGGACTAAATCCAAGTTTCAAAGTTCAGGAGGTCCCCTGAGCATGCTGGATACTTTACATGATGACTCATGAGAGGTGTAAATATTTTTCTCTCTTTGTTCAAGCATGGTGACCAACTCCCTCTGCCCTCCCCTTCTTATCTCCTTGCAAGTGCCTTAGGTGGGTATTTCCCCATCCTTCCCGTCTTGTGATATGCCTGGGAACTTGCTGAGACACCACACTGGAAGGAAGGGTGAATCTCCAAGGCAGTTTCACTCCATTATGACTTTTTCTATTTAGTATGGAAAATATGAACCTCTCATTCATTTTCTGATACTGGAAATCCAGAAGCTGGGCAAGTAAAAGGTAAAATTCAAGGCAACATATGACCCAGCCATAATGAAACTGAAAGAATATGGATAGGGTTATACATGGTTTTGTTTTAAAGTAGTTCTAAATACTAAAGTTATAAATATTTTAGATTTACATGTAAATATGTAGAATTCTAATGATGGTTACAATCACTTAATAATCACACATCAACAATTAGCAAAAGACAGAGGGGAATCCAAGACCCTTCCTAAAACCCCTAAATCACTTCATTAAGAGGTAAAACATCAGGATACAACGTCTAAAACACCAGCTACACTTGATTAAGTTTCAAGGAAGAGCCAAAATAGACTCTTATCTCTCTGACTGGGAATTCTGACTCAGGATGACCATGAACAGACATGGGGACATTTTTTAGGAGAGCCACTCCAGCAGATCTTTCCAATTTTATTCTATTTAGTATTAATTATATGCATAGTTTTATTCTATTTAATTTTCTCAATTTTATTAGATTCAGATCTCTAGTTTTAAGAAAATATTATTATACTATTTATAATAATGATAGTAGTAAATACTTATTTAGTGTTGACTACCTTCTAGGCACAGTTCATATTGCTATAGATTATTTCCCCTTTAATCCTCACAATACATTAATGTAATCCTCACAATACATTAATGCGATGAGTGTTACTATTATATGCATGTTACAGATGTGAAAATGAAGGCACTGAGAGATGCTATAACTTGCCCAAGGTCACGCAACTGGTGTGGGGTGGCAGGATTGGATCAAAAGAAGTTACCTCTCTAGCCAATGGATCAAACACATGCTGGGGACTGAGGTTCAGTCTCCATAGCCTTCCTGCACTCAGCGAGATGCTCACCAGTAGAGGGCAAGAGGCAACCTTATCTCACTGACTAAGCATGGCTGACCTTTCTGCTTACTGTACCCTGATGTTTCTTCTCTAACTCCTTTCACAGTGGTAACTAATGAGGAGTTACGTGTTTATTGTCTGTTTCCTCTACCAAACTATAAGCTTCTTGAGGGCAGGAACTATGCCTATTTGAATCATTGATGAATCCCCTGTTCCTAGCAATGCCTCATACCTGACAGACATAAAATACAAATTTGCTGAGTAAATGAATCTTCTTCTATGAAGAGTTATAATATTGGGGTGGCATTCATCTACACCACTAGAAATATTACCCAGTGTAATGCCCATGTGACTAGGTCAATGTCTACCCTGCTTTAACTCGCTTATCTTTAGGAAACAGGATGCCTGAGGTCAAAAGTTCCCCCTTGTGACCCAATTGACTGAGACTTGTCGGATCCAAGATGGCAGTTCATTGACTTCTGAAGAACCTGGAACTTCATTATAATCGAATTTCCATGCTAAATGACGTTCTCATGAGCACCATGATAATTGACAATCACCATGACAGTGACCAGAAGAAACCATAAAATGACAAAAAGGAAGGCGGCAACTCTAGTTCTGAGTTTTCCGCCCATTTTCAGAAAAGATGTGAATATTCCTCTCTTTGCTTTTAATCCCTGACCCTGTCATTAGAGACACCCTGTGTCTGTGCCTTCCTGGCCTTCACAAGCTGAGAAGGTGATCTGTGAGCTAAGCTCCCGCTTCTCAATTTCATGGCCATTGAATGAAGCTGGTACTGCTCGATGCTTTCTTTCTGTTCTGTGTATTGGCTTCCTGGCACTGAAGAAGGAAAGACATTTTTTTTGGGTGGCGGTGGGTGGGCGGGACCAGCTTTGTCAGCAACAGAAAGTTAGGACAGTCATTCCTTTTCAAGACACCTCTTTATTCTCAAATATTAATAGCTCTTTCTTAACGTCACAATAATTAAAATTTGGAATTAAGCTCCTTATGGATCATGTGTGAAAATGAATTTGCTCTTTGAAAGAACAGATGTCACAATATGTGAACATATTTTCATTTTATTAAACATGCTAGTACAGTACAGTGGTTAAGATCTCGGAGGCTGGAGCTAGGGGCCCTGGGCTGGAATTTTGACTCTGTCACTTACACGTGAGACAGTGGGCACCTTACGAACTCAGTACGTGTCTCAGTTTCCTTGTCTATAAAATGGGGATAATAATAGAACCTAACTTATAAGGGTGGTTGTAAGAATTAAATGTGTTAATACATGAAAGTTTATGAAATGGTCCCTAATAAAAAGTAACCATTATATAAATATTGATGACCCATATTTCTAATGTGTTACTATGTTATAGTATTACTTCTGGTTTCCTACTATTTTTATTTAGCTTGTTTATCATCATTGAACATTATTTTTATTATTTAATATTTTCTTTAAGTAGAATAATTAATATTCTAGGTAGCTTTAGGTTAACAGCAAAACTGAAAGGAAGGTACAGGTATATTTCCCAAATACCTCTGGGTCCCACACATGCATGGACTCCTCCATTATTAACACCCCCCACCAAAGCGGTACATTAGTCACAACGGATGAACCTGCATTCACACATTATCACCCAGAGTCCAGAGTTGACATCAGAGTTCACTCTTGGCATTGTACAGTCTATGGGTTTAAACAAATGTATAAAGGCATGTGTGCACCATTATAGTTTCATACAGAGTAGTGTCAATGCCGTAAAAATCCTCTGTGCCCCTGAAGTATTGGAAGGAGGTCCGGAGTGGAGTGAGGCAATCAATAGGGGTGGGCTGAGGAAGCATGGCGACAGAGACCAGCCTTGGAGGATACCCTGCGGGTCCTGTGCCTCATGGTACATGCAAAGCCTCTCAAGGGCTACAAGCAGTGATGTTCCATAAACAGGTTTACATTTTGTTGATCACAAGGTGACCTCTCCATGTGAGGGACTTCAGCAGCCTTGGAAAGGCCCTGAGCCAGCAACCCCTCATCCACTTAATTGGATCCATGAAAAAGGTCCAAATCCCTGTTGATGCTAACATCTAATCACCATAGAGCCCTATGACAATTTTAGAATCTGGCAGCCTAATCCAGTGGTCTCCACTATGGGGTGACACACCTCAGGAAGTACATACAACAATTAATTTCAGAGTGGAAGATAAATACTAGAATTTCTATTTTTGAAAATAATAAATACAACAAAATAACACATCTCATTATTTCCAAATTGAACATTTCCTTTGTATATTTTATAATGTACAAAGTACACTGGTATATGTATCTCATTTATAAACAAACAAATACGGGGTGGTGCTCAAATGCTTTTTACTGATTGAATGCCTTTTCCTTCTATCTGTGTCAAAGGCTACTCTGATTCAGCCCCTGAAATTACTATTCCAGGACTTTATTGTCATATCGGAGAGATTTAGGGTAGACTTAGGCCAAAATTTACACCAATATATATGAAAACAAATAAACACAGTCAAGTAAGTTAAAACAACATTTACTTGTGTCTCATGCATAGCCATTCAGTGCTTGGGACTGGGCCTGATGTACAGAACATATTCAGTACATATTCATTGAATAAATACGTGGATGAAGGAATAATCATTTGTTGAAAACTAAAATAAAATCAATTCTGTGACCTAAAACTTACCTACTGTCTAAATTGTTTAATGCATTCATAAATGAACATCTAAACACTTGCTTGACTGGGTACAAACATTTCAGACACCTATCTTGTTGTTTTTCGGTGTTATTCTCTGGTTCCTGTATGAGACTCACCAGTATCTTTTCTTCTACTTTGGCTGTTTCTAGAATTTGGCTGGACCCCCTGCCTGGCAGAGTTCCTTTATTCCATCTCAGCCTCACTGACTTACCTTCCTTCAAGTCGCTCATGTTAAACTCCTGGTTCTGACATCCAATGCCTAAGTGAGATGTAAACCCACCTTTTCTCTAACTAGCCTCGGTATTGATTTAGGTTCCCTTCCTCAAAGCCAGAGCTGACAAAGCAAGACAAGATAAATGATGCAGGTTCCTATAGCATTATTTGGAGCAGCTCATGTTCTGTGGTGAGCCCGAAAGCTCAGGGAAATAGTTACATTAGCTCTTGCCTGCAGCTGCTGCTACTGCTGTAGAACTTTCTAAATCAGAGTTTGCAAAATTCAGACGGCTACGGGGACTAGCAGTTCATGTCAGTGAAGAGTACTCTTTGAGAGACACAGAGAACAGAGAGTACTTACGGTGTCCAGAGGGAGTGCCTATTCCTTAATTCTAGCTGATGCTCACATGTGAAATCATTTTATATAAAATATTTCAGTTTTTAAATGTTGATAATTAATTCAAAGTTAAAAAGACCAAGTGTATTGGTTAAATAAAACATATAGGATGGCTGAAATCTGTCCTCAGGCCATCTTTGAGATCTCTGATCCAGAGGGATACCATTGCTATTTTCTTCCATAATCTGACACACTCTTTATTATTGGTGTCCCATTTGTTTCATATCTTTTCTTCCTCTCTTCTAAATGGTCTTAAATTTTCCATATTTTTTTCTTCATTTCTCAATATAATAGGAAACCTTAAAGATATTTCTTATTAACAACTGTCATTTGGAAAGTTTAAAAAATAAAAAGTAAATCTTCCTTTCATGATGAAATAACATAGCCACGTGGGACAGACTTTGGAGCGGAGGAGCAGTGGGGCTAGAAGGAAATTTGGAATAAGAGCCAACTGGCCTCCTTGCACAAGTTGCTCAACTCCACACTTAGATCCTGTCTTCTTCTGGGATGCTCTTCCTGGCTTCCGGTTTAAAGGACCTTCATCATACCAAACCCAGGCATAGGGCCTCTTGAATCCAGGTTTGGTGAAAGCTTAAGTTGTCCAGCACACTGAAGAGCAGTCCCTCATGGTGGACATGGGTGGGTTTTACACTGAGCATCCGTGCCCCTTGCTTAGGTTAGTGAAGCCATGATTTTTCTTTGGGAAATGCCTTTTCCTCCTGTGGATGCAGGACAGGTATCAATGAATCCTGCCCTCCCCTGGTCTTGGAGCTGTGCTTGGACTATCAAAAGAGGATGGTTTCCCACATAGACAAGGGGCACCAAAAGAAGAGAGCACAGTTGTTGGGCAGGCAGGGCTAACTGGTGACCACCATAACCAACATCGAGTGATGTGAATTTGGGGAAAAGGATGTTTGTAGAGAAGCCCTGACCTGGGTCCCTCATGCTACAGATGAGGAAGCTGAAACTTGGAGGTACTGGGCGACCAGCCAAAGGCATGTAAGATGGGAGTTGCAGTCTGTCATTGGCTTTTGATGTAACTTACGAGACTTGAACCATGTTGGTTTGTCAGTTCCATGCTCCAGTTGCCTTATCTGCAAAATGATCACAATGGTTTCTGACCAATAAATGTTCTGAGAATGAATAAGGTCTTATCTTCAAAGTACACTGTGCCTTGAAAGTACAAAATGTAACTAGTGAACTGATACCCTAAAGGGTTCACATCCGGTAAAATCACACAACACAAAGCCTTGAACATGTGTGAGGCTTCCCTTTCATCTCGAATATGTCACATATCCTGGGATCATAACATATACCTAATTCAGCTTCCTGAGCTGATCAGATTGCTCTAGAGAAGGTTCTAGTTGTTGATTTCTACCATAGAGAAGTGGCATAGTATGGGACTGAGAGTGGGCTGACAGACCTGGGTTTTAACTCTGAGCTTGTCACTTTCTCATGTGACCTTTGGCACATTACTTTAATTCTTTGCGTATCAGTTTTCTCATCTGTAAAGGGACATGAATAGTTGCAGGTACCACAACGTGGGTGAACCTGGAAGGAGTTCAGGAAATCAAATGCTTAGGACACAGGGAACTCCGTGGTACAAATGAAGCTCTAAGTCAATGCTAACCAAAGAGGATGATGATAAAGCAATTCTACTAGTAGTCGTGGTGGCATTGTTCCTGACTGGGATAAGTTCTTGGCTACATGCTGGTTTTTAGTGGGTAGGAGGAAGGACAAAGGCGAGCATATCACAGAGAATCTGCTCAAGTGGGTCATCTACTTTTTCCTCATGCTGCTGCAGGCAAGTCCTACGGGACCAATTGTTAGATGCAGTGGGGTTGCCCAGCCTTGTACTGCTCTTATAGGGAACATCACCTTTCTAGTAAAGGGAGTGGCAGTAGAGGAAAGGCGAAGGGAGACAAGACAGGATCAAAGGTTGGCCAGGTCGTGGTTCTTCTTTTCTGTGAGTTTGCCTTAATGCCAACACAGCATGGCAGTTCTTCAGGAAGAACTGTTCCTGCTCTCTCATAGCATCCTGTACTTTTCTCCTGGATCTCATCACAAAATAAATATTTATTTTTGCAATTCCTTTTTTTCTTTTTGAGACAGAGTCTTGCTCTTGTTGTCAGGCTGGAGTGCAATGGCACGATCTCAGCTCAGCACAACCTCTGCCTCTTGGGTTCAAGCCATTCTCCTGCCTCAGCCTTCCGAGTAGCTGGATTACAGGCATGTGCCACCATGCCTGGATAATTTTGTATTTTTAGTAGACACAGTGTTTCTCCATGTTGGTCAGGCTGTTCTTGAACTCTTGACCTCAGGTGATCTACCGGCCTCAGCTTGTTACTTTTTAACTATATGTCCCCTCCATCAGACTCCCAGTTCCACAAGAGCAGAGACTATTTTTGTCTCATTTACTACTGAATTCTTGCTACCTACCACAATCCTTGCATTTTGTAGGCTCTCAATAAATATTTGTAGAATAAATGAAAACATACATCTGTCATGGGCTTTCTGATTATTTATATATCTGGGAACCTGAAGAAGCAAGTTGGATCAAGTCTGTGACTAAACTACCCCTACTTATCAGAAGTTGTCATTGCTCTGGTAGTCCTGGCTGAACTCTTCTCTTCTCTTTCTAGAAGAAATTTCCAGATGAGGCAGAGATCAAATACACAATGATTTTCTAATTTGGTGTAATGCAGCCTCATTCTACCTGAGTCAACAGTCACACACAGGTTTCATCCATATCTACTAAGTAAGTCAGGGATTTATTCAATCCATATCTACTAAGTCAGTCAGGGGTTTATTCAACAGGCTTTAGGAATTCAGTCAAGAGCTAGGCACACAAGGCCCCTGACTTCAAGAGTTGACATTCTAATGGAGGAGACCAAAAATTAAGAAGAAGAAAAGATAAATTCAGCTGATGAAAAGGAGCTATGTTGAAAATAACACCTGGTAATGTGATACATGTGATAGTGACCGAAGGGTAGAAGGAACAATAGAGATCTGGGTATTCAGGGAAGGCCTGAGAGATGACTGTTGAAATGAAGCCTTAATGACAAAGGAGAAACCTGCCATATGAGGATCTGGGCCAAGAGGATTCCAGGGAGAGGAAGAAGCAAATTCTCTAAGGGATAAGCTTAGTATGTTTGAGGAACAGAAATAAGCACACTGTGGAGTGGAATGAGGTAAGTGAGACAGGAAGGGAGAGGCTAGATTCTGTATGGCATTGCTGGCTTCCGTAAGGCACTTCTTTTTCCTAAGTGTGGTGGAATATGGAGGAGTTTGACAGGGGAGAGTGGGTTGCCAGGAATCAGGAGTAAAAGCAGGTCTATTTTAGTAATCCAGGCAAGAGATGCAGGAGGCTTGGACCTGAAGGGAAGCCATGGATGTGGAGACGTGGTTTGACCTGCTGTTGGATTGGTTATGAGAAAAAAGTTGGGATCAACAATGATTCTTAGAGGTATATATGTGAACCTGGGTGAATGATGGTACTATTTACTTATTTGAGGAAGGATAAGAAAGAAACAGGCTTTTGGGGAAGAAATCCCCACAAAGTTCTGTTTTGTTTATGGCAAGTTTGAGATACTTATTGGACAATCATTTGAAGATATCAAGGTGGAGTCGGCTATACAAGCTTAAAGCTCAATGGAGAGGTCTAAGGCTGGAGAGAAAGCTGTGGTATTATCAAGGTAATTATGGTACTGAATTCCATGGTTCTGAATGAGATCACTGATGGAAAGTGTATGGATCAAAAGTGGAAGGAGGGAAGGAGGACACCTGGAATATTTAATCATGTAACCTGGGCTGATTTATTTTATTTTAGGCTCTGAATCATGCTGATCATTTCTTCAATTCCTCACCACACTTTGCATGTGTATTTCTGAAGAGTCATATGTTTTTATCAGTTAGGCGTTTGGTATAAAAATTGTTACTGTAAGCTATCTGTAATCACATTCTAGAAATCAGTTGGTAGGTAACAGATGCACATATGACCACAGGAAATGCCAAAAACCACTTCCCATGGTTGTTCCTCTTGCATGTACACATCTATTTTTAACACTCATGATTGTAAGGCAGAGCTCTTGTCACTTGAGGGAACTGTGTTTCCCAGTGGAGACCCAAGGCCACCGAACACAGAGAGTGGCATCCTGTGGGCTAGCATTTATTGCTGCTGGTTTGTCAACAGAACTTAGATCTCATGGACATTTCATTGCTTGATGGGCATGTGCTTAGGGGAGGGAATGGGAAGGTAAGTGGTTGCAGAAAAGTAATTCTATAGTTCTAAGGATTTCCTAACATCTCAAAATTTCTCAGAAAACTTTGCTAATTTTGGACTTTGTGTCTAATTATCGGAAGTATTTACTCATCTCTTTCCTAAGAGCCTGTGCTCAGTTGGCTCTCTCCTAGGTGGAGTTGATTATTTTCAAACATGTGATTGGTTTTGACTCAATAATGTGAGACAGGAAACCTGAAGATTCAAGCCCTGACAGCTCTCTGCTGATGCACAGAAGCTGTATTTAGATGGCTCCCAAATACCCAGTTGAAAACTATTGCTTAACAAGTGGCTTGTACTAGCTACAAATAAATGGCTTATTCAAGGGGTCAAAATCAGCTGTTTGAGCTTAGTGTCATTGCTTTAAAGAAGGACTGTTTGTAGCCAAAGGCCCTTGGCTTGAATCCAGCTTTAAAACTTACTTGATGACGAGAAAATCAAACCCTGCATTTTCTCACTCATAGGCGGGTGTTGAACAATGAGAACACATGGACACAGGGAGGGGAGCATCACACACTGGGGTCTGTTGCGGGGAGGGGGGCAAGGGAGGGACAGAAGGTGGGGGTGGGGAGGTCATGGAGGGATAACATGGGGAGAAATGCCAGACGTAGGTGACGGGGGGATGGAGGCAGCAAACCACATTGCCATGTGTGTACCTATACAACAATCCTGCACAATCTACACATGTACCCCAGAACCTAAAGTACAAAACAAAACAAAAAAAACTATTGAAAAAAACAACAAAACAATGTACTTGTTCTATTACCATGGAAAAGTTACTGAACACTGTTTATCTTTAGTTTCATCATCTTTAAAATGGGTATTATTGCCCTGACCACCCCAGAGTCCTATAAGAAGTGAAATGTTGCTGTCTAAACCACCAAGTGCCAAATAAACTCTTAGATGGGAGAAATCCTTACCATTTTCCCATTTTGTTTAGAAAAACTTTTGAAAGAGTGGGAAGTTTTAGAGAAAAGATTCTCATCTCCAGAGTTCTCCTGAGTTCCTAAATTCTCAACCACAGGGGGATTGGGTTTTACTGGTCATGTCTCACCCTACCAGGCAGGATGTGGGTTAATATAAATCTATATCATGGTGACTCAAAATGGCTCATTAAGAACTCGTTGGTCTTGGTTATATCAGATGAGGAAGCATTGAACATCTTTTGGCCTGTGTCATGCAAACCCATATTCTCTTTCATACTTTAGTGTTCTGTGCTTTATCTGACTCACTATCCCACACCCTTTCTAGCTCCACTTACAGGAGATTTTAATGCTCCTTTCTTCAAAGTTAGACTCATGGAAGGAGTCAATTCAACAATATTTATTGAACTTAAAATGCATAAATCATGGGTGCTAGCAATTACCATTTAGGAATTTTTACTGCCAATAGACTCACAAGAGCACTTAAAGATACATGAGTAAGACAATGCAGCATAATACTAAAGAACTGAAAACAATCTAAGTTCTAGGAGATTAAATAAATTATAGTACTTCCATACAATGGAATATTATGCAACATTCATAATAAGGTATATACATATTTTCTGACATGGGAACATATCTTAGGTATATTATGGTATAAAAACCAAACTGCAGAACATTTATAAAATGATTCCATTTATGTAAAATATCAATAAATCTATCTGTATCTGTATAAACATTTTGATAAGAGATATATAAAAAACTATTAAGGATAGTTACAGACTGAGGGTAGAGGAAAATTTTTACTTTCATTTCATGTATTTGTGCCATGATCATGGGTTACTTTTTATGTATATAAATCAAAATTAGTTAAAACAAGTTTAGCTTCATGGAAGGTTTAGAAGACACTAATGCCCCTTTCTGAGACAATGGAATGAGAACTTGCATTACTTAGGATTTCTTTATTGCAACTGAAAATGAACAAAATAAACCATCAACCAAACCAGCTTAAGCTACCCATAGAGGAATTCCTTTCATAAGAGAACAGGGGTATCCAATGGAACTCCCAGGTAGAAAGCACCGCCCGGCCTCAGAAGTATCTGGAAATAGGAAGCCCATTGTGAACTCAGGGCACATCCTCCAACTCTTGTCTGTGTTTCTCTCTGTATTTCTCTCTCATTCTTACTGTCTGTAGACTCATTTTTTTCTGCTCCTCAGTCCTCATGGGAGAACCTGCTACCCCATGGCTCTCAAATCCCCATGTTACAAGTCTAGTCAAGTGGAGAGATGAAATAGCTTGATTTCAAATTCTTGATCCTAATTTCAAATTCTCAGAGAAGAGTCTCTGATTAGCTCAGCTTTTGTCCAGTGTCCAGCCCTGTCCAATCAATGGTGGCCAGTGAGATGGGATCCTGTCATAACTATTGACTACTGAGGGCCCATTCAGGCTGAGGGCAAGGAAAGTTAATGTGGAAGACACCCAAAAGGGTCTCAAAATCAAGGCTATTGGATGGCTTTGGCCATCTCCAGGGATGCTGGATTGCTAGGTTACAGATGATGCTATTTTTAATTGCCAAGTCACTAACTTACTCATTTTTGTCATGTTACTGATTTATTTTGCTATAAAAGCTCACATTGGGGAACTTGTAGCAAATATACATTGGATATAAAAAAAGAACATTGATATGGTTTGGCTGTGTCCCCACCCAAATCTCGAATTGTAACCCCCCCAATTCCACATGTTGTGGGAGGAACCCAGTGGGAGGTGATTGAATTATGGGGGTGGGTCTTTCCTATGTTGTTCTCATGATAGTGAATGAATGTCACGAGATCTGATAGTTTTAAAAACAGGAGTTTACCTGCACGAGCTCTCTCGTTTTGCCTGCTGCCATCCATGTAAGATGTGACTTGCTCTTTCTTGCTTTCTGACATGACTATGAGACTTCCTCAGCCATGTGAAACTGTAAGCCCATTAAACCTCTCCTTTTTGTAAATTTCTCAGTCTTAGGTATTTATCAGCAATGTGAAAATAGACTAATACAAACATTTTGAGGGCTATAAAGTACTTACTTTAGATGTATTTAGTAGTTTGATTATGTTAGTAAATGGCTAAACAATTTACAGAGTTTGGACTGCCACATGGTGACTGAGACAACTCAATTATCACATGTTGGGCAGTATTGAAATAAAAAAGATAATCCACCATGATCAAGTGGGTTTCATACCAGAGATGCAGGGATGGTTTAACATATTCAAGTCAATAAATGTGATATGTGACATAAACAGAATTAAAAACAAAAATAACATAATCATCTCAATAGATGCAGAAAAAGCATTTGATAAAATATGGCATCCCTTTATGAAAACTTTCAAAAAAATTGGCATACAAGGGACATATCTCAAGGTAATAAAAGCTATGTATGACAAGCCCAAAGCCAATATAATACTGAATGGGGAAAAGTTGAAAGCATTCTCTTTCAGAACTGAAATAAGACAAGAACTGAAATAAGACAAGGATGTCCACTCTTACCACTCCTCTTCAACAAAGTACTGGAAATCCTAGCTGGAGCAATTAGACAAGAGAAAGAAATAAAGGGCATCCAAATTGGTAAAGAGGAAGTCATACTGTCAGTTTGCTGGGTACATGATTGTTTACCTAGAAAACCATAAAGACCCCTCCAGAGGGCTCCTAGAATGGATAAAAGAATTCAGCAAAGTTTCTGGATACAAGATTAATGTACACAAATAGTAGCTCTTCTATAAACCAACAGTGACCAAGTGGAGAATAAAGTCAAGAACTCAACCCCTTTCACAATAGCTGCAAAATAACCTTAGGAATATACCTAACCAAGGAGGTGAAAGACCTCTACAAGGAAAACTAGAAAACACTGCTGAAAGAAATCATAGATGACACAAACAAACGGAAACACACTCCATGCTCATTGATGGATAGAATCAATATTATGAAAATGACCATACTGCCGAAAGCAATCTACAAATTCAACACAATCCCCATCAAAATATTATAATCATTCTTCACAGTTAGAAAAAAAAAACTCCAAAATTCATATGGAACCAAAAAAGAGCCCACATAGCCAGAGCAATACTAAGCAAAAAGAACAAATCTGGAGGCATCACACTACGTGATTTCAAACTATACTATAAGGCCATAGTCACCAAAACAGCATGGTACTGGTATAAAAATAGGCACATAGACCAATGGAACAGAATAGAGAACCCAGAAAGAAACCCAGATACTTACAGCCAACTGATCTTCGACAAGCAAACACAAACATAAAGTGGAGGAAAGGACATCCTTTTCAACAAATGGTGCTTGGATAACTGTCTAGCCACATGTATGAGAATGAAACTGAATCCTCATCTCTCACCTTATATAAAAATCAACTTAAGATGGATTAAGGACTCAAATCTAAGACCTGAAACTGTACAAATTCTAGAAGATGACATTGGAAAAACCCTTCTAGACACTGGCTTAGGCAAGGATTTCATGACCAAGAACCCAAAAGCAAATGCAATAAACACAAAGATAAATAGCTGGAACTTAATTAAACTAAAGAACTTTTGCATGGCAAAAGGAACAGTTAGCAGAGTAAACAGACAACCCACACAGCGAGAAAAAACCTTCACACTCTATACATCTGACAAAGGACTAATATCCAGAATCTACAATAAACTCAAGTAAATCAGTAAGAAAAAAAACAAACAACTCCATCAAAAAGTGGGCTAAGAACATGAATAGAAAATTCTCAAAAGAAAATATACAAATGGCCAATAAACATATGAAAAAATGCTCAACATCACTAATTATCAGGGAAATTCAAATCAAAACCACAATGTGATACTACCTTATTCCTGCAAGAATGGCCATAATAAAAAAAATCAAAAAACAGTAGATATTGGCATGGATGCAGTGATCAGGGAACACTTTTACACAGCTGGTGGAAATGTAAATTAGTACAGCCACTATGGAAAACAGTGTGGAGATTCCTTAAATAACAAAAAGTAGAACTGGGTTTTGGTGGGTTTTAGCTGACTTCTTTACTGCAAACAGTTTTACCAGTAAGATCTTTATGACCGAGATCCCAGATGACCGAATAGGAACAGCTCCGGAGTGCAGTTCTCAGTGAGAACAATGCAGAAGGTGAGCATTCACCACATTTCCAAACAAGTTTTCACTGCCCACAGATGAGGAGATTCCCAGGCTGAAAAGTGCCACAAGTTCTCAGTGTGGCGGTTTCAGCCGGTGCCGTGTAGGTGCACAGAGAGTCACACAAGTCTGGGCGGCCATTTCGACTGGTGTGTGGAATGCCTGGGAGACAGAGCTGCCCATTCAACTGAAAGGGAGAGGGCTGAGACAGGGAGCCAGGCAATCTGGCTTGGCGGCACCACCCCTACAAAACAAGCAACCTGAAACGCTCTGGATTGAGAGTTTTGCAACAAGTGCAGCTGGACCCAGGACCATCCAGCTCAGTGAGGGGAAGGGCATCTCCCACTATCGAGGCAGTCCGCCACTACCAACGCAGTTCACAAAGCAGCTGGGCAGAGCCTGCAGCAGCTCAACAGTGCCTCTGCTGGCAGACTGTGACTAGACTACTCCATGCTGGGCAAGTCATCTATGAAAAAAGGCAGCAGCATGACAGGAACTTATAAATAAAGCTGACCTTCCTAGGACAGAGCACCTGGGAAAAGAGGTGGTTATGAGTTCAGCTGAAGCAGACTTAAAGGTAACTGCCAGCAGCTCTTCATGGAACAGTAGAGCTCCCAGCATAGCACTTGAGCTCCTATAAGGGACAGACTGTCTTCTTGAGCAACTCCCTGACACCCATATACCCAAAGAGACACCTCATAAAGGAGAGCTCAGGCCAACATCTAGCAGGTACCCTTCTGGCATGAGGATAGCAGAGGAAGAAACTGGTGGCAACCCTGGCTGTTCTGCAGCACTTATGGGCGATCCCAAGCCGAGCGGGGTCTGAAGTTGACCACTAACGGTCCTGTAGCAGAGAGGCCTGACTGTTATAAGGAAATCTAAGAAGCAGAAAGAAATAGCTTAAACATCAACAAAAAGGATGTCCACTTAGAGACCCCCATCTGAAAGTCACCAACTACAAAGACCACAGGTAGATAAAACCACTATGATGGGAAGAAAGCAGTGCAAAAAGGATGGAAACACCAAAAATCAGAACGCCTCTCCTCCTCCAAAGGATCACAGCTTCTCACCAGCTAGGGATCAAAGATGGATGGAGAATGAATCTGATGAATTGATAGAAACAGGCTTCAGAAGGTGGGTAATAATAAACTTCTCAGAGCTAAAAGAACATGTGCTAACCCAATGCAAAGAAACTAAGAACCTAGAAAAAAGGTTAGATGAGATGCTAACTAGAATAAACAGCTTAGAGAAGAATATAAATGACTTGATGGAGCTGAAAAACACAGCACAAGAACTTTGCGAAGCATATACAAGTTTAAACAGCTGAATTGACCAAGCAGAAGAAAGGATATCAGAGATTGAAGATCAACTCAAATGAAACAAAATGAGAAGGCAAGAATAGAGAAAAAAGAGTGAAAAGAAATAAACAAAGCCTCCAAGAAATATGGGATTATGTGAAAAGATCTAATCTACGTTTGATAGGTGTACCTGAATGTGATGGAGAGAATGAATCCAAGCTGGAAAACACTCTTCAGGATACTATCCAGGAGAACTTCCCTAACCTAGCAAGGCAGGCCAACATTCAAGTCCAGGAAATACAGAGAATACTGCAAAGATATTCCTCAAGAAGAGCAACCCCAAGGCACATAATCATCAGATTCACCAGGGTTGAAATAAAGGAAAAAATGCTAAGGGCAGCCAGAGAGAAAGATCAGGTTACCCACAAAGAGAAGCCCATCAGACTCACAGTGGATCTCTCTGCAGAAACCCTACAAGCCAGAAGAGGGTGGGGCCACTATTCAACATCCTTAAAGAAAAGAACTTTCAACCCAGAATTTCATATCCAGCCAAACTAAGCTTCATAAGTGAAGGAGAAAGAAAATCTTTTATGGGCAAGCAATAGCTGAGAGATTTCGTCACCACCAGGCCTGCCTTCCAAGAGCTCCTGAAAGAAGTGCTAAACAAGGAAAGGAACAACCAGTACCAGCCACTCCAAAAACATACCAAATGCTAAAGACCATTGGCACAATGAAGAAACTGTGTCAACTAACAGGCAAAATAAGCAGCTAACATCAAAATGGTAGGATGAAATTCACATATAACAATATTAACCGTAAATGTAAATGGGCTAAATGCCCCAATCAAAAGACAGAGACTGGCAACTTGGATAAAATGTCAAAACCCATCGGTGTGCTGTATTCAGGAAACCCATCTCATGTGCAAACCCATCACATGAGGCTAAAAATAAAGGGATGGAGAAAGATTTATCAAACAAATGGAGAGCAAAAAAAAAAAAAAAAAAAAAAAAAAAAAAAAAAAAAAAAAAAAAAAAAAAAAAAAAAAAAAAAAAAAAAAAAAAAAAAGCAGGAGTTGCAATCCTAATTTCCGATAAAATGGACTTTAAACCAACAAAGATCAAAAGAGACAAAGAAGGGCATTACATAATGGTAAAAGGATCAATGCATCAAGAAAAACTAATGATCCTAAATATATACGCACCCAATACAGGAGCACCCAGATACATAAAGCAAGTTCTTAATTACCCACAAAGAGACTTAGACTCCCACACAATAATAGTGGGAGACTTCAATCCTCCATTGTCAATATTAGACAGATCAACAAGACAGAAAATTAACAAGGATATCTAGGACTTGAACTCAGATCTGGACCAAGTGGACCTAATAGACATCTACAGAAATCTCTACCCCAAATCCACAGAATATACATTCTTCTCAGCACCACATGGCACTAACTCTAAAACTGACCACATAATTGAAAGCAAATCACTCCTCAGCAAATGCAAAAGAACAAAAATCATAATAAACAGTCTCTCAGACCACAGTGCAATCAAATTAGAACTCAGAATTAAGAAACTAACTCAGAACCACACAACTTCATGGAAACTGAATAACTGGCTCCTGAATGCTGACTGGATAAACAATGAAATGAAGTCAGAAATAAAGATGTTCTTCAAAATCAACAAGAATGAAGAAACAATGTACCAGAATTTCTGGGACACAGAAAGCAGTGTCTAGAGGGAAATTTATAGCAATAAATGCCCACCAGAGAAGTGAGGAAAGATCTAAAATTGACAATCTATTGTCACAATTGAAAGAGCTAGAGGAGCAAGATCAAAAAAACTCAAAACCTAGCAGAAGACAAGAAATAACTAAGATAAGAGCAGAACTGAAGGAGATAGAGATACAAAAAACTCTTCAAAAACTCAGTAAATCCAGGAGCTGGTTCTTTGAAAAGATCAACAAAATAGACAGACTGCTAGCCAGATTAATAAAAAAGAAAAGGGAGAAGAATCAAATAGATGCAATAAAAAACGATAAAGGGTATATCACCACTGACTCTACAGAAATACAAAAACAATCAGAGATTACTACAAACAACTCGGTGCACATAAACTAGTAAACCTGGAAGAAATGGATAAATTCCTGGACACTTGCGCCCTCCCAAGCCTAAATTAGGAAGAAGTCGAAACCTTGAACAGACCAATAACAAGGGCTGAAGATGAGGAGCAATTAATCGCCTACCAACCAAAAAAAGTCCAGATCCAGATGGGTTCATAGCTGAATTCTACCAGACGTACAAAGAGGAACTGGTACCATTCCTTCTGAAACTATTCCAAACAATCCAAAAAGAGGGAATCCTTCCCAAATCATTTTATGAGACCAATATCCTGATACCAAAACCTGGCAGAGACTCAACAAAAAAAGGAAACTTCAGGCCAATATCCATGATGAACATAGATGCAAGAATCTTCAATAAAATACTGGCAAACCGATTGCAAAAGCACATCAAAAAGCTTATCCATCACAATCAAGTAGGCTTCATTCCAGGGATGCAAGGCTGGTTCAACATATGCAAGTCTATAAACGTAATCCACCACATAAATAGAACCAAAGACAAAAATCACATGATTTTCTCAATAGATGCAGAGAAGGCCTTTGACAAAATTTAACAGCCCTTTATGTTAAAAACTCTCAATAAACTAGATATCAAAGGAACATATCTCAAAATAATAAAAGCTATTTATGACAAACCTACAGCCAATATCATACTGAATGGGTAAAAACTGGAAGCATTCCCTTTGAAATCCAGGACTAGACAAGGATGCCCTCTGTCACTACTTCTATTCAATATAGTATTGGAAGTTCTAGCCAGAGCAATTAGGCAAGAAAAAAAAAATAAAGTATATTCAGTTAGGAAAAGAGGAAATTCAAATTGTCTGTATTTGCAGACGACATGATTATATATTTAGAAGACCGTATCATCTCAGCCCAAAATCTCCTTAAACTGATAAGCAACTTCAGCAAAGTCTCAGGATACAAAATCATGGTGCAGAAATCACAAGTATTTCTATACACCAATAACAGACTAAAAGACAGCCAAATCACGAGCAAACTCCCATTCACAGTTGCTACAAAGAGAATAAAATACCTAGGAATACAACTAACAAAGGATGTAAAGGACCTCTTCAAGGAGAACTACAAACCACTGCTCAAGGAAATAAGAGAGAACACAAACAAATGGAGAAACATTCCATGCTTATGGCTAGGAAGAATCAATATCGTGAAAATGGCCATACTGGCCAAAGTAATTTATAGATTCAATGCTATCTCCATCAAGCTACCAATGACCTTCTTCACAGAACTGGAAAAAAATTCAACAAGTGAATAAAGAAACTGTGGTATATATACATATGATGGAATACACCTAGCCATAAAAAGGAATGAATTAATGGCATTTGCAGCAACCTGGATGAGATTGAAAATTATTATTCTAAATGAAGTAACTGAGGAATGAAAAAGCAAACATCATATGTTATCACTGATATGTGGAAGCTAAGCCATGAGGATGCAAATACATAAGAATAATACAATGGATTTTGGGGATTTGGGGGGAAAGGTGGGAAGGGGGCAAGGGATAAAAGACCACAAATAGGGTACAACATATGATGCTTGGGTGATGGGTGCACCAAAATCTCGCAAATCACTGCTAACGAACTTACTCATGTAACCAAATACCACCTGTACCCCAATAACCTATGGAAAAATAAAAATAAATAAAGAAAGAAATTATAAGAAAAGAACTCTTTATGTCACCAGATTGAAGATTCTCATCTTCAATAAATTCATGTACCAGGAACTAACTAAATGATTATTGTTCAAATATATATCATAAGAAAAATGAAAGAATATAAGTATCCTACATAGAGGTTTTATATCTGTATCCTTCTTTTCTTCCATCCTGCTTTTATTTATAAAGTACCTACCATATATAGCTCAAGCACTCTGCTAGGCATGAGGATTAAAGAATGGTGATAGCACTGTGTGCTCTCAAGAACTTCACAGTCTAGTGGAGGAGACATTCATGTAAATAAAAAATAACAATATAATGTGTTAATAGAGATAAATACATGCAAGATAATAGGGCTCAGAGGATAGGTGGAAGAAATAAGCCTCATGCAGGGTAGAGAATAACTCTACCTTTGTGAAGGGATGAGGAGGAAATGTTAAATGCAATGTCAGAAAAAGTGAACATGCAGAATGCCTTACAAACACCAATATGAAGCAATAGTTACCAAATATGGTTTTCTACACACTATTTCAGAGCTTTAAGATGGTCTCTTATTTCTACACAAATAAAAAAAATACCTAGCTCATTCAATTCATTATTCAACTCAGTTTCACGAGGGCAGGGCTCATGGTCTTCTAGTTTATACCATGTTCCCGATATCCGCACCGTGTCTAGTGCATCATAGGTACTCAACAAATATTTTTTAAAACAAATCTATTCATGAAATGGAATCAAATACACAAAAAAGTTCACAGACCATAAGTGTGCCACATGATAAATTTTCATGAACTGAATACTACCACCAAGATCAAGAAATTACGGAATTACTGGGTCATGAGTAAATTCCAAATGCATACATTCGACATTAATAGAAACTGTTAGTTTTCCGAAGTCATTACACCAATTTACGTTCTTCTCAGTAGTAGATAAGAGTTTCAGTTGCTCCTCATGCTTGCCAGCAGCTTGGAATTATAGATATTTTAAATCACAGCCATTTTGCTAGAGCTGTAGTGGGATTTCAATAGGGATTTCATTGTGCCTTTCATTTGCATTTCTCTGATGAATAATAATCTTGAGCCTATTCATATGTTTTTTTGTAATTTGAACATCCTCTTTTGTGAAGTGCCCTTTAAATATTTGCCCATTCTTCCCTTTAACTGGGTTATTGATCTTTATTTTGTATGATTTGAAGGTGTTCCACATGTATTTTGGATATAAATCCTTTGTCAGATATGGGTGTTGCCAACATATCCTCTCTTTCTGTGGCTTTTTTTTAACACTCTCTTAATGGAGGCTTTTGATAAACAGAAGTTCTTATTTTAATGTGATCTCTTAACATTTTCTTTTATGGCATTTTAATATTTCTTGTGTCTTGTTTAAAAATCTTTGACTGCTTCAAGATCATGAAGATATTCTCCTGTGTTTTCTTATAGACACTTTATCATTTCACCTTTCGACGTAGATCTATAACATAACTGGAACTGGCTTTTGTGTATATGGGGTCCAGTTCAATTGTTTTTAAATGAATTTCCAGTTGTCCTAGCCACATGTATTGAAAAGGCTGTGCTTTGTCCTAACTTAGGTGATTGTGTATACATGGGCTTGTTCCTGTATTCTCTATCTTGTTCTACTGTTTACTTTGTCTAGTCTAGTGCCAATAACAGTGTTTTAATTACTGTAGCTTTACAGTTAATCTTGCTATCCAACTTCGTTCTTCAATTCTCACGGCATTCATGGCGTTTGCAGCTCCATTGAAATTTTATAATCTTGTCAATTTCCATGAGAAAAACTTTATGGGATTTTGATTGGCATTGCCTTCCTCAAGGTAAGCTATTGGATCAATTGACTAACTGGGAGAGAATTGTTATCTTTATGTATTGAATCTTTCAGTTGCTGAACATGCAATATGTTTCCATTTATTTAACATCATTTTTACTTTCGTCAAAAAATGTAGGCTTTTTTGTCTGTACGTGTAGAAATTTTGACCATCCTTTATTAGATTTATTCTTAGGTATGTGGCATTTTATTTTCTGCTATTGTAAATGTTCCTGCTTTTAATTTTCACTTCTACTTATTTAGTGTCGGTTTAATAAATATTTAGGTGAATAAATCAAACAACTAATCAATTGAACTGAGAAATAGTAAAACTAGTTATTTGGCATCATTTAGACAAAATAAAGTGGCTAAAATTCTTAGAACAGAATATAGAAAACTAAGTATGTAAGGTGGATATCACTCAGCATGAGAACACAGGTAGAGAATTGAGAGCAGAGAACAGGGCTCCTCTTTTCCTTCCACTTCTAATCACTAGACCAGGGATTTTCATTAGTCAAACCATCTGGCCTACAGATGGATTTGTTTGATGGTCATGATTTAAAAAAAAAAAATTGAGTCAACATGGAGCAATTGAGAGATTTCAAATAAAAATATAGCTGTCGCGATTTTCTTAAAAAATTAGAAATCTGACACACTGGGCTGTAATTTCTTTATAGCCACAATAGGCTGAAGCTGAGTGGAGCGAGAGCAGGCTGGGTCTCTAGTATCATCATTGCTTTTGTGACATATTGTCTCTTGGACTGGGCTCATTTAATTCCCAGCTTGGCTTTATCTGAAAAATCCTTAAAAGAGTTATTGAAAGAAAAAGGCTTCCACTTTCTCACCTCCTGTTTTTTCCTGATGCCTCTCCAGTGGATCTGCTCTTTTTGAAGTCTTTGCTGACTGAAATCTTGCCAAGTATTTGGCAATTCTTTGTCTTCATTGTACTCACTTTCTTGGTACGGTGTTTGCCAAGGTTGACCATGTGCTCCTTCTTGAAACGTCAATCTTGAAAACTTCCTTGATGCCACAGTCCTTTGCTTCTTTTCTATCTTACGAATTACTCCTTGGTTTCTCTTTCTTGTTCTTACTACTCTGGAGCTTCTAAATGTTGTGCTCCAGAGCTTTGGTCTCAGCCTTTTCTATCTTTTCTATCTGCCTTCTCTCTGGATAGGCTTGTCCAGTTTCATTGCTTTAAATACCAACTGCTGATGATTCCTAAATCCGTATCTCTCTGTTTTGACTTTGCTCCTGAACTCTATCTAGATCTAAAAATCCAGTTGCTTACTGGGAATCTTCATCTGAATGTCCAATAGGCACCGTAAACTTAATCTGTTCAAAACAGGACTTTTGATACTCCTTCTCAACCAGCCTTTCCCAGTCTTTTTCATTTCAGTGAATGGAATCACCATCCACCTGTGCTCAGGTCAAAAACCTGGACATAGACCAGGTGTGGTGGCTCACACTTATAATCCCAGCACTTTGGGAGGCCAAGGTTGTGGATCACTTGAGGTCAGAAGTTTGAGACCAGCATGGCCAACATGGCAAACCCCGTCTCTACTAAAAATACAAAAATTAGCTGAGTGTGGTGGCACGTGCCTGTAGTCCCAGCTACTTGGGAGGCTGAGGCAGGAGAATTGTTTGAACCCAGGAGGAGAGGTTGCAGTGAGCCGAGATTGCATCACTGTACTCCAGCCTGGGTGACAGAGTGAGACAGTCAAAAAAACCCAAAAAACAAAAACCCTGGACATCTTTGATTTCTATTTTCCTATCAAACTTTTACCCAATTTATTCACCAGTCTTGTGGCTGTCTCTCCAAAATACATTCCACATAGTTCTCAGCATCTCCACTGCGTCAGCACTTGACTTAACCACCAGTATCTCTTGCCTTCCGGATGGTCCCCACCTGCTTCCTCTCTTGCTTCCCCATGGTCCATTATCCATGAAGCTGCCACAGTATTTTAAAAATAAATATTCTGTTTTTTAAAAACCTTTCAATGGCTGCCCATTACATTTATGTCTTAGCCTGTTTCAGCTACTTTAATAATTTAGGCTCGATAATTTATAAACAACAGAAATTTATTGCTCACAGTTCTGGAGGCTGGGAAGGTCAAAATCAACGTGCTGGCAAGATTTGGTGTCTAATGAGGGCTTGATCTTTACTTTATAGATGGTGCCTTCTGGCTGCATCTTCACATGGTGGAGAGGGAGAACAAGCTCCCTTGGGCCTCTTTTACAAAGGCACTAATCCCCTTCACAAAGGCTCTATCTACCCTCATGACCTAGTCACCTCCTGGAGGCCCCACCTGTTAATGTTATTACACTGGGGGTTATGCTATTACATAAGGGAGTATGAATTTGGGGAGGGACAAGCATTCAGACCATAGCTGCATCCAAATGCCTCATCCTGAAATAAAGAACCCGATGTGATTGGGCTGCTGCCTACCTCTACACTTTTTGTACCTCTCCCTACTTTAGCTACCATGCACCATCTATATGAGCCTTCTTTCAATTCCTGAAAAATCGCAAGCCTTTTTCTTCCTCAGGACCTTTGCATGGATACTCTCTGCCTGGAGTCTCTTTGTCCAGATGCTTGCACACCTGGCTTTTGATTAATATCCAGGCCTCAGCTTAAATGTTACATTCTACAAGAGGCCTTTTCTCACCACCCAATTGAAAGTGGCCACCAGCCATTGACTGTTACAGCTTTCTTCATCTTCTTCTTTCTTCTTCTCTCTTCTTCCTTCTTCTTCTTCTTCGCTTTCTTTCTTCCTCCCAGCTCCTCCTCCTCCCTCCTCTTCCTGCCTTCTCCTCCTACTTCCACCTTCTCCTCCTCTTTCTTCTTCTTCTTTCTTTGAGACAGAGTTTTGCTCTTGTTGCTCAGGCTGGAGTGCAATGGTGTAATCTCGGCTCACAGCAACCTCTGCCTCTCAGGTTCAAGCAATTCTTCTGCCTCAGCCTCCTGAGTAGCTGGCATTATAAGCATGTACCACAAAGCCTGGCTAATTTTTGTATTTTTTTTTTAATAGAGATGGGGTTTCTCCATGTTGCTCAAGCTGGTCTCGAGCTCCTCAACTGGGTGATCTGCCTGCCTGGGCCTCCCAAAGTGCCAGGATTACAGGCATGAGCTGCTACGCCTGGCCTTCTTTTCTCTCTCTCTCTCTCTCTTTTTAAAGACAGTCTCACTGTATTGCCCAGGCTGAGTGCAGTGAGGCAGTGAGTGGTATACTCATGCCTCACTGCAGCCTCAACCTCCTGGGCTCAGGTGGTCCTTCCACCTCCACTGTGGCATCGATCACATTGGAGTCACTACTTGAGACATTGATCACTACTTGCAGATGTCTGTCCTGCAGACTTTGACTTGGTGGCGGATGAATAAATACACTCACACACTAGAGTACAGTGATCGAGTGGGCTAGGGAGGTTGTCAGCTGCTCTCAGAGGGCCATTGAAGCTAACTGACTTTTTACTTGCTGTTCTCTCTCGCATTTATTCAGTATAGATTTAATTAATAACAGGTTCTTAGTCAACACGCTTTTGATAATTAACATGGTTAAAAGAGTGGTTTTATGAATGATAAAAGCTTTTGGTTTCGGGCCCCAGAACAAACACTATTAATGGGTAATACTTTTTCGACTTCTTTATGAGAGGGCTATCTGGCACAAAGTTTACATGAGTAAACAGAGTAGAGACAAAGGAATGTAGGATAAACAGATGTAATGGGGGAAGCTTCTTTAATCTTTAATCTTCACTTTATGACTTAATGATGTAAGGTAAGGACTGACTGCCTTCAGCCTGTCTCATTATTAAAAACCTTTCAGCCTTCCAAAAGGTTTGAGACTATGATTTTACTACTTTCTCTAATATTTCCCTTAATATTTTGCCAATCACCCTGAGTGAATCTCAACACTCCGCCTCCTTAGTAGATGGGGCTACAGGCATGTGCCACCACACCCAGCTAATTTTTTTTTTTGTATTTTTGTGTGTATGTGTGTGGTGGGGTTTTACCATATTGCCCAGGCTGGTCTTGAACTCCTGGGCTCAAGCAATCCACCTGCCTTGGCCTCCCAGAGGGCTGCAATTATAGATATGAGCTACTGCACTTGGCCAAGCCTTCTGTTTGGTAACCTTTATATCGTTTATCATTTGGCTTTCCCTTATTATTTAGTTATTACTCTATTATTTACCTATTCCCCCAGAATTTACCTATAGAGGGGCAGAGTCTTTATCATGCTGACCCCTCCATCTCTACTGTCTATGAAAAATGCCTAACACAGGGTAGGAGCTTGATGATTGTTGGCTGAATGAATGAGTGCAAATATTGGGGAATGAAGACTCCTGATGAATTCTTGTTGTCCAGTATTGTCAAACTTTCCCCATATCTTGTACTATTTCTGCTGACAAATGAGATCTTTAAATAGGATTGAGGATCTATGGCTTTAATGCAAAAATCAATTAATTTAAAACATTTACTGGGAAACAAATATATGTAGAAAGGGAAACATTTTTGTTATTGTGTTTCATATATATGGTCGTGCTGGTTTAAAATATTTACAAAATACAGTATTACAATGCAAACAAGATGGCCTGAATTAGATGTGACTCAATCACACTCCTAATGAGGGCTGGGATATTTGTAGAGATCTTTTTATTTCAATCAGGTGTCCTAACTTATCTGAGAAAATATTCACAATATTTTTTTTATCACATTATCTAATTTCAGTAATAATAATTACACTGAAAAATCAGATTCAACTTACATTCTTCACCATTAGAAAAGTCTGGAGAAATATGTTTTGATGAGATACCACCTCACGTCAGTCAGAATGGTATTATTAAAACATCAAGAAACAGCAGATGCTGGCAAGTTTGCAGAGAAATAGGAATGCTTTTACATTGTTGGTATGAATGTAAATTAGTTCAACCCATGTGGAAGACAGTGTGGCAACTCCTCAAGGATCTAGAACAGGGAACACCATTTGACCTAGCAATCCCATTTCAGGGTATATACCCAAAGGAACAGAAATCATTCTATAATAAAGATATATGGACACGTATGTTCATTGCAGCATTTTTCACAGTAGCAAAGACAGTGAATCAACCCAAATGCCCATCAGTGATAGACTGGATTAAAAAAATGTGGTATATGTACACCATGGCATACCATGCAGCCATAAAAAGGAATGAGATCAGGTACTTTGCAGGGATGTGGATGAAGCTGGAAGCCATTATCATCAGCAAACTAACACAGGAACAGAAAACCAAACACTGCATGTTCTCACTCATAAGTGGTAGCCGAACAATAAGAACACATGGACACAGGGAGGGGAACAATACACACTGGGCCTGTTGGGGAGGGCAGGGTGGGGAGAGCATTAGGAAACATAGCTAATGCATGCTGGGCTTAATACATTGGTGATAGGTTGATAGGTGCAGCAAACCACCACGGCACACATTTACCTATGTAACAAACCTGAACATCCTGCATATGTATCCCAAGACTTAAAATACAGAAATATCTTTTGATTATATTTGTATGTATGTATGTATGTATGTATGTATTTAGATGGAGTCTTGCTTTGTCACCCAGGCTGGAGTGCAGTGGTGCAATCTTGGCTCACCGCAACTTTCACCTTCTGGGTTCAAGCAATTCTCCTGCCTCAGCCTTCTGAGAGTTGGGGTTACAGGCGTGCACCACCATGCCTAGGTAATTTTTGTATTTTTTGTAGAGTCAGGGTTTCACCATGTTGGCCAGGCTAGTCTCAAACACTGACCTTAGGTGATCCACCCACCTCAGCCTCCCAGAGTGCTGGGATTATAGATGTGAGCCACCGTGCCTGGACATATTTGTAGTTTTGACTACTGCTTATCATGCAGTTTGCTGTGGTTCCCAGTATTTTTTGCATTTATGAATCAATTCTCATAAAGGACTGAATTTTGTCTTTGTCAAGTGTTCCAGTAAGAAGACTTCCTGAAGATAAACACCTATATTAAGGATAAATGTCACCAGAAAGGTATTATCCCTGTATGCACGAACTTAAATACAGGGCAAACTGTACAGCCTTTATTTTAAGCACAATGCTATATGTCTTGGTGATTTATTTGTTTAAAAATGTAGAAGTCAGAAATTCTCTCTATTCTGCTAGTCTTTTTCTACCTGTAACTTCTTATCCACAGGAGATTTTTCTTTCTGTTTAAACAATTTCTGGAGATTTGAGTACTTTCTTGTTGACTACATTTAGATAAGTTGTTTCATTTCAGCCAAAAGCTTCTTTCTGTTCCTGTATGGAGCTTTCTGCACACACTTCATATAAACTACTCCTGCAGGCTTTCAGGTTGCTGAAAGACTGAAACAAGGTATGCTTATTTTAGGGGAAAAAAAAAACATAAAGGAAAATTTGCAAGGACTGTAGCAAGGTTGAATGGCTACTTGTTGGGTGTACTTTTCTTTGAGTTATTTTATGAAGATGATTAATGACAGCATATGCCTAATCACATGAGTATCAGAGTCCAACTGTCTGAGAGTGAGAGGTAGAGGGCTATTAGTCAGCTCTACATGAAAGGTGATATCCAGGGTGAGAACTATTCTCTATCCTTTTCACTCTCATCCTCGTATCGGTGCTTTTGATCCTAGGCTCTGAATAATTCCTGCTCTCCAATATTGTCAGGCTTCCTCTGACTCCTGGATTCTTGCCCTCCCCTGACAAATGATCTCAAATCACCCCCTTTAAATGGCATTGAAGATATATGGCTTTAATTCAATAATTAATTTAAGCAATATTTATGGAGGAGCAAAGCAATTCTAGGCTTTGAGATACAAGAGTGGACAAGAGAGTCAAGATTGCTGTTCTCAGTAATCTTCTAAGGGGAAGGGGGCTGAGGGTGGAAAAGACAATAAAAAATAAATGAATGAGAAGCATGAATGTTAGCATCAAGCACTATGTGGACAATGGAGAGGATGATGGGACCGACAGTGATTGATGGAGCATAGGGAAGACCACTCTAGATTAACCTGGTACTTGTGTGGAAGTCTGGCAGTGTCCACAAAGTCTGTTCCCTTCCCTCATCTTCCATCTTCTATAGCATCTCTATCAATTCAGGACCAACTTTCTAGGAAGTCTTGTTGGATGTACTGGAACCTGAATCCCTGTCACCTACTCATTCTTTTGCCTTACAGTGCGGCATCACTAAAATGACTCCAAGCTTTCCTCATAACTATTATGTAAGCCTGGCTTTTTTGGCTCAGACCCTATAGTGTAAGTGTTATTCTCATTTAATTCTCTCAACAGTCTAATAAGACAGGTACTAATAATACTCTTGCTTTCCATTTTACTTATATGGTCCAGAGACATTATTACATAACTTGCCAAGCTGTAAGTGGAGGAAAGTGCATCCTCTACCCCTGGGCCATCTGCCTTTCCAATCTCATGATTTTCCAGGAAGTGTAGCCCTAGAACACCCCAAACTTCCATAGCTTGCTAATAATCCCTCTATCAAGTCTTTTCTGAAACTCTCCACCCAACCCTCCCCTCTAGAGAACTGGCACCCTTGTGCTTCCACTGTTGGCTACACACAGTCTTTCACACCTGCACCCTTCTGTTAACCTCATCTGATCGAGTTGAGTCTCTGCCTTCAGGGCTGCAGTCTCCTCCAGGATGGAGTCCACTTTGCGGCACACTTAGCATATTTAACACCCTGAAAAGATCATTTTTAAATACTTCCCTCCTCAATAGATTGGCATTGTTTTCAATAATAGTCACAAAATGAAGTGAATAATAGTGGTCAGAAAAAATGCAGAAAGTAGAAATTTTCTATTATTGTGTTTCGTGTATATAGTCATGTCGGAATAAAAAAATATTTTAAAAGATAGTATTATAATACACAAAAATTAAGATGGATTAATGTGTTTTAGTTATGTCGCTGTATTTTTTGAACAAAAGGAAAAAATTCATACCTACCAATTGGTCTGCCACAGAAATGAATGACAGTATTATATTTCTGTTTCTTTGACTTATGTGCATTTGTCAATGACTTTACCAAAATTATTCTTTTCATATATTCATGTTCAATAGATAGATAACAAGATTTCTCAGTCTATCTTTACTTAGGGTTGATTAGAGAACATATTTTAAAAATTAATTCTGAAAACTTTCACACAAAGTAACAGATATTAAGGAAAAGTCTGAAATGTAAGTTTGGCAGAAATTCATAAAAACCTCACTGCACAATAAATTCCACAAATTGCAATAAGTTCCGTGTGTTTATTTGGGATCAATTCTAGCAGCCTTCACATGGGTCTGCAGTCAAAAAATTTTAAATACAAAAAAAAACCTCCATGTGTTTAAAAAGAATGGCAGAATTAAAATAACTGAAGTTGTACTTTTCATCTTTGCAATCCCTATGTTACCATTTTTAATTTTAGATATTCTGCTTAAATGCAGGAATATGATACCAAAGGTTTGAAGACACTGAACCTAAAGCACATTGAAACAAATTGCTACAAATTATGCTCAAAACAAACATATGTAGTAATTATATAACTGGGGATTCTCTGAATGTCTTCCATGTATAATATAGTATTTATTAAAATATAAGAAATGAAAACCTGCTAATATTACTCTTACATGTATATTATTAAAACTCAGCAATCAATTGATTAGAATGTAGACTAATAAGAGATGTTTTGAGAGACGAGTATTTTATCACTGACATTGTTTAGAATCACCAGTGCCTGGCAATAAAATGCATTGAATTTTGAGTTGGTTTTGTTGTTATTTAAAATTTTTCTACGGATAATGCTCCCAGCGGTTCATCTGTGGTGTGCTATGGAGTCATGTTTCATTGATCTTTCTGTTTCCAGGAGCTGGCACTGTTCTCTGCAGCACTTGGACTGGCCAAATACCTGCCTTGATGCCCTTTAATCCCCTTGGCTCCCTTGGCAGGGCCCTCCCTGACTCTCCTCCTACCTCTCTGCCTGAAACTTGTCCCCGAGGATTTCCAAAGATTGATATTTCCAGGTATTACAATTAAAAGAGTTTGTAACATATAAAAAAAGTTCAGCATCGATGGTCAGTAGAGAAATGCAAACCAAAACCACAGTGAGATGACATCTCACACCAGTCAAAATGGCCATTAGTAAAAAGTAAAAAATCACAGTTGCTGATGAGGTTATAGAGACAAAGGAATGCTTTTTCGCTGTTGATGAGATTGTAAATTAGTTCAACCATTGTGGAAGACAGTGTGGCAATTCCTCAAAGACCTACAGACAGAAATACCATTTGACCCAGCAATCCCATTACTGGGCATGTGCCTAATGACATATCAATTGTTCTATTACAAAGACACATGCATGAGTATGTTCACTGCAGCACTATTCACAATAGCAAAGACATGGAAGCAACTTAGGTGCCCATCAGTGCTAGACTAGATGAAGAAACTGTGATACATGTACACCACAGAATACTATGCAGCCATAAAAAAGAACAAGATCATGTCTTTTGCAGGACATGGATGGCGCTGGAAGCCATTATCCTTTGCACACTAACACATGACCAGAAAACCAAATACTGCATGTTTTCACTTATAAGTGGGAGCTAAATGATGAGAACACATGAATGCAAAGGAGAGAACAACAGACACTGGGGCTTACTTGAGGGTGGAGGGTAGGAGAAGGGAGAAGAGCAGAAAAAATAACCATTGGATACTAGGCTTACTACCTGGTTGATGAAACTATCTATATAATAAACCCCCATGATACAAATTTACCTGTATAACAAACCTACATATGTACCCCTGAACCTAAAAGTTTAAAAAAAAAATCAATCTAGGTGACCATCAATGATAGACTGGAAAATGTGGTACCTACACACCATGGAATACTATGCAGTCATAAAAAAGAACAGGATCATGTCCTTGGAGGGGACAGGGATGGAGCTAGAGGCCATTATCCTTACCAAAGTAATGCAGGAACAGAAAACCAAATACCGCATGTTCTTAAGTGAGAGCTGAATGATGAAAACACATGGACATATGGGGGGAACAACACAAACTGGGACCTGTTGGAGGAAGGGGGAAGGAGAGCACCAGGAAGAATAGCCAGTGGCTGCTGGGCTTAATACCTGGGTGACGGGATGATCTGTGCAGCAAGCCACCATGGCACATGCTTACCTATGAAACAAACCTGCACATCCTGCACATGTACCCTGGAACTTAAAAGTTGGAAAAAAATTTTTAAACCCCCCAAAATCCCTCCAAAACAAAAGAGTTTGTAAGAATCATTATTTTCTCTCAGATAATGTGGTTGAGATTACAGTCCAGCAGTACTTTCTGGAAGCAATGGGATTTATGGCCAAAATATTCTTGGATCTATAGGGCCCTGAAGCAAACTTAAAATGTATTTTCCAATGTAACCAAATGTACTGCAGGTGCACTATTCTGGAACCAGGGATAGTGAATGAGTGGTGGATGTCTTGCTACTCCACCTCCCATGGCTTATCAATCTTTGCACTTCTTCCCCGGTGATTGCAGGTTGCTTTCCTCAGAAGTATCCTCAACACAGCATTCCTAGTAGTAATGACCAATTAAGCAGAATTAGTAGAAGAAAACCACTTGCTACCCCTAGGCTTACCACTCTACACTGAGGCCTTCCAGGTACAGAATCTAAATATTGGTATTCAAAGAGTGGCCCAACTTTACCTTATGATTAGAATCTAAGCCATTCTGGGGCTAGATAATTTCACTGACTTTAAGCACAGGACTGTCTGTGCCAAATTCCAGAAGAGCTCAGGAAATACTGTTCCTAGGGATTTGTCTCCAGGGATTTTCTTTCTCTGTACTCATCTCTTACTCTGGCATCTAAATCCACCCATGCACAGATTATCAAATCTTTGTCCTTAGCCCTGGTCATTTTCTCTTTTTTTCTTCTTTTGAGACGTAGTCTCTCTCTGTTGCCCAGGCTGGAGTGCAGTGGTGTGATCTCAGCTCACTGCAACTTCTACCTCCCAGGTTCAAGTGATTCTCCTGCCTCAGTCTCATGAGTACCTGGGATTACAGGCCTGCATCACTATGCCTGGCCAAGTTTTGTATTATTTAGTAGAGACAGGGTTTTGCTATGTTGGTCAGGCTGGTCTCAAACTTCTGACCTCAAGTGACCTACCTGCCCTGGCCTCCCAATCCCTGTGCTGGGATTACAGGTAGCCACTGCACCTGGCTACCCTGGTCATTTTCTGACATGGTCTTAACCACATTGCTATGACATGATGGGATTTCAATGCTTGGGTATTGAAGTAAACTCCTAAGGCACTGGAGTAAACTTAAAATACTCATTTCTTCTCCAGTGTAACCAAATATACTGCATGTGCACTATTCTGGAACTAGGGATAGCAAATGAATGGTGGATATGCTGCTACTCTACCTCGCATGGGTTATCAATCCTACCACTCCTCTCAAAAGCACAGAGCCAAGAACAGTGGGATGAAGTGCCAGGTATATGCAAGGGATTGGGAGCAAAAACAGTACGACCAGACCCTTAGCATTGAAGACCAACAGGGAGAGATCCAGTGCAAACAGATGAGTGCCGTGAAGAGGGTAGAAGATTGGTAAGAAGTGTGTGCAGGGACCAGGAGAAGCACACAGTTGCATTTTATTAGATTGGGGAGGTGTCGGAGGGGGGGGGGGGTTGGGTGGATAACACAGGTGATTGACATCAGAAGAGATTCAACAAGAGGACTATTTCTCTATTTCTGCTGGTGAGCTAGTTACTCACTCTCCCAAGGCTTCAGCTTCCTCATCTATACAATGCTGGGGGGCTGGGGGCGGGATGGCTTAGTGTAAAGAAGGCAGACTTCTCCATCTACTAGTTTTACTCAATGTCTCTGAGCCTGTTTCCTCATCTGTAAAATGGGGATAATAATGATACCCAGCTCTACCTCATAGCACTGTTGTGAAGACTGGACAAATTAATCCATGTAAAGTGTTTACAGAGTGTCTGGGACGCAAAAGGTGCTCAAGTGGCAGGTGACATCATCTTTTAAGTCCTTTTCAGGCTCTAAATCCAAGAGTCTTTAGTTGGTGCAGTCTAACAGTTTCATTGAGAAATAAAGATTAGCTCTGGAACAAGTCACCTTCTCACGTTGGCTGCAGATCGTGTCTCTCTGACCAGCTTTTGCTCTGTGCACAGACACCCTTCCCTTCCTTTTCTCTCTGGTGTGGCTGTTAAACGTTTACAGAGTGGGGAGCAGGAGCAGCATGTCGAAGGGCAAATTCAACTTGTGGGTTACTTGAGGGGATGTGTGGCTGTGTAGGAATGCTGAGCAGGGTGAGAAAGAGACGAGAAGATGGGGCATTAGATCTGCCAGCTAATTGTTCCATGTGGCATGTGTCATAGTAGAAATAAGTCTCTAATTGGAAGGAATTTTTAAAAAGCCAAATTTCATGATGTGTGTTTGTGTGTGTGTGTGGGTGTGAGTGAGTGAGAGAGAGAGAGGGAGGGAGAGAGAGAGAGAGAGAGAGAGAGAGAGAGAGAGAGAGAGAGAATCAGTTATGGGAGGTATAGAGAAAAACGTAGGATTAAAAAATAGTTCCCATTGAGACTAAACAATAGAAATGTGTTTCTGGTTAGCACCCAAGGAAAACGGCCAAAGCAGAAAGCCAAAAGAGATACTCAACGAAGATTTTGTGAAGGAAGCTTGATTTTGAAGTGACTAGGATTGATATGAGCATCATGTCTGTTTTACTTCGGATTGAGTAGTTACTTTTTATTGGGAGGTGAGCAGAAAGATGAATTAAAGCTGGGTGTGGTGGCGGGTGTCTGGAGTCCCAGCTGCTCTGGAGGGTAAGGCAGGAGAACTTCTTGAACCTGGGAGGCGGAGGCTGCAATGAGCTGAGATTGTGCCATTGCCCTCCAGCCTGGGTGACAGAGCGAGACTCTGTCTAAAAACAAAAAAATGTGCCAGCACCATGTTGCCTGCAGTGGGGAGCAGTGACAGACAGAGAAAATATATTTAATGAAAGAAAACCAGAGAAAGAAAGCATAAGGGGAATGCCAGTTTGCTTCAGGTGGAGGAGTGAACGAATCTTCCTGGTCTTTGATTACTTCCTTTAGGAGATCATTGTGGAAAGCAGACTAAGACTTCAAATTACTTTAAGTGGGCAGATCATAGAAACTGAATTTTTCTGCTCTTAAATCAACCACCTACATTCAGAGTCAGCCCTGCAGTTTCATTATTATCTTTTAGTGAACAGTGGTGTGTGCAAATGACAGACCAAGTCATTTGTACAATGTGAGTACAGTCATGCTTGGGTTTCTGCTGTCCTGTCTTTCCTCTTAAATGTGTTTGCTTGAAGATAAAATGAGAAGACACTTCAATAATCACTTCCATGAGAAAATTATTTCATCATTAGATCTTTTATTTTTCACCTTTGGGTCTGTCCTTATATCCACCAGCTGAAAAATGGAATTGTACCTAGGTAAAAATTGAGAGCAATTTAATATGCACAAAAGGGAAAGGATAAAAGGTTAGGTTTCTGTATTAGTGTAAAGGAACCTAAACAGGCTGATGCATATGAATGTATGCCAATATACATAATGTTTTTAAATTTCGCTTTTGTGCTCTCTACGTCAATAGATGTTAACACATACTCAGTGTAAATGATGGTGGCAGACATTCTACAGGCCTTAAGGTTTTGACTCATCCCATCCTCTCAGAAATTTCAGGAAGTAAGTTCTATTATTATTGCTATTTTACAGATGAGGTAACTGAGGCAGAGCAAGACTAATTGATCAATATTCATTATACAGCTAGTAGGTAGAAACGAGGCTTAAACTCAGACAGTCTGCCTTCAGATTTTCTAATAATTATGCTAAATTTCTTATGTCTTTTCATTTTGTCCTAAAAGATATATTTATACAACTCTGAAATAGCCCTGAAAGTAATGCTCCTCAGTATTTTGTTTGGGATCCGGAACTATAAGCCCTGACTCAAAGACCTGTCTGCCTCACAACAGTTCTAACCCAAGGCCCCTGAGGGCATCCCACGAAGCTGCTGTTCAAGCTGAAGGCAAAGGCCTTTCGATGCTTCTGCTAAAGCCATTTCTCAAAGGGATAACAAGAGTGCTTCTTTTTTTATACAGTCTTTCACTGTAATCTCAAAGGTGATTCACACTCACAATAAAATTTAAACATGAAAGATGATATAAAACTCTCATCCAAAAATATTTATTGAGCATCTACTAGGTGCCAAGCACTGGGAATGCAGTACAGTAATACAGACAAACACCCCTGCCATTATGGAACTCATCTTCCATTAGAGGAAGAGAGGCAACAATCCTAATACATAAATTAATTAATTAACTTTATAGCACTTAGCAGGTGATGAGTGCAAGGAAAAATTAGAAAGCAGAAAAGGGGAGTGTTAGAGTATCATGATTTTAAATAAGGTTAATGGGGAAAGCTCCTCCAGAAAGGGTGATATTTGTGCAAATGCTTAAAGACTGTGAAGGAGTGAGCAGAGAGGGAAAATGTTCCAGGCAGAGAGAAGGATCCAGTACAGAGGTCTTGTGGCAGGAGGCACCTGGCATGTTTGAAGAACAGCCGGGAGACCAGCATGGCTGCATAGAGTGAGTGATGAAGGAGTGATAGGAGATAAAGTCAAAGGAAAAAAAAGTAACAGGGACCAGGTACGAAAGGACCCTTTGAGCCACTGTTAGAATTTTGGCTTTTACTCTGGGTATAATGGGGAGCCACTGGAAGGTTGTGTGCACAAGTGACATGATCTAAGTTAGTTTTACATGTGACTGAAATACTGCTATGCAACTTTCTTTTTCTTTTCTTTTTTTTTTTTTGAGACAGAGTCTCACTCTATTGCCCAGGTTAGAGTGCAGAGGCACAATCTCGGCTCACTGCAACCTCTACCACTCAGGTTCAAGCCATTCTTTGGCCTCAGCCTCTCGAGTAGCTGGGATTACAGATGACTGCCACCGCACCTGGCTAATTTTTATATTTTTAATAGAGACAGGGTTTCACCATCTTGGCCAGGCTGGTCTTGAACTCCTGACCTCATGACTCACCTCCCTCGGCCTCCCAAAGTGCTGGGATTACAGGTGTGAACCACCGTGCTCAGCCTACAACCTTCTTTTTAAACTAACAATACATCCTGGGAGTCTTCTAGCACTACATCTAAACCTACTACATTCTTTTTACCAACTGTATGGTAATCCATGGTGCAGATGTAGCATACTTTTAAAAATCCTTTTTCAATTGATTGATATTTCGTTTGCTTTCAAAGATTTTGTGGCAACAATATTATACTTGGAAACTCTTTGTACATACAGATTGACAACTCTTTGTGAGTATATCCACATACATTTCCAGAGGTGAAATTGCTGAATCAAAGCCATGATGGTTTTTACTAAAATACCTTCCAAATACCCTCCAAAGAATTAACCTCTACAAATGTCTATCAAATCACTCTCTCACCAACAGTGTACGTGGAGTGCCTATTTCTGCACACTCTTATGAACACTGTAGACTGAAATTTTACATTTTATTTTCTTTGCCAAGTTGATAGGTTTTTATTTTTCATTTCCTTAGTAGTGAGTTACATTGAATGTCTCTGTGTTCATGAGTCATTCATATTTTTACCATATTATTTGCCCCTTTTAATTTTGAGTCTATTTCTGGTTGATTCATAAGCTACTTGATTATTAAGGAAGTGATACATTGTTTCTGTCATATGTATAACAAACATGACCCTCAGTATCTCAAATCCTCAAGTGTGAAATGACTTTGTTTATGGTTATATGTGTGTGTATGCATGCTGTAGAGATTTGTTTCTAAACCAGAGCATATTTTTATGTACTCTAACTTATAAATGTTTTTCTTTATGACTTTTGGTTTTACACCTATTGTCTCTCCCCCCATATAGTAAATGAAAAAAAGTTGTATCTTTCCTTTGGCTACTTTAGTGGCTTCTATGCTTGATCCACGTGGAATTTGTCTTGGTGTAAGGAGTGAGGTAGGATAATCCTGACTTCTTTTTGGTGATTTTAATAATACAGCAGTGGAAAATAAAAGCTAATGCTATACAAGTTAAAGGGTTCTTTGTTTTTAATTTGTGCATTTGTTTCTACCTAAGATTTCAAAAATAGAGAATGACATAGGATTCCACAAGTTGGTTTCCTATTTCCCAACTACCTTTACATAGAATCCAGAAGAAATCCACTGTAATTAGCTCCTCTTGCATCTAGATCTTCTCTCAATGAGAGAGAAGAGCTACAAAGGACTTTTTAAGTAAACAGCTAAAGGGAAGTCCTTAACTTTCTCTGTGTTTGTTTTTTCAGGAATAAATGTATTTTGGACACTGAACAGAGAAGAACTTTGATACTTCCTTCATCTTTAGGAACTTACAATCTTAGGGAGACAGCACTAACATAGGTTGCAAATTCTGGGTCTGAAAATTTTAGAAGCAGCTATGCTTTAAATTTTATTTGCTTGAAGTAGTTCCTCAAAAAGTCCACTCTTTCAACTAGATTTGTATTTAACTCAAAGCTTGGCTTCCCTTAAAAGTACCTCTTTTACCTTGTTGTCCAGGCACAGATGAAAATGCAGCTTCACTAGTTTTGCAGGTAGTCAACCATTATCCACAAGCCAATACTCTTGTGGACTGTGCACACCTCAGCTCCTCTACCTAGAAAGCACACCTGTTGAAAGACTTCCAATCCAGCCCATGTAGGCACTTCATAAACATTTGCTGAATGTGACCATTTTAAAAAGAAGTCCAATTCTTTTTGAAAAAAAGGGGGCAGAAGAGAGTGTAACTTCCAGCTCTATGTGTCAAAGGAACTTTTAAGAAATTCTATTAGCTAAATCAACAGTGGTGACTTCCTGTCAGAGCAGGAGGTAAGAGGCATTTCCCAGAATTGACCACATATTTGGTTTGGTCAGATTGTTTCTGCAATGTCACAGTGAAGTGAGCCATAAAATAATGCATCACATTTCTACCTCAACCAGAACAATATTCCAGCTCTCAGGTGTTAGGAAAAGGTCCTGTCAGTGACAAGTTAATCAGTTTAGGGTAATTCAAAAGTGTCCTTGGGGTGCTTAGTTTCTTCAAGTGTTTTAAAGTGCTTTAGAAACAAATTACAGTTGGTGGAAATTTGTTTCCTTTTTCTCTTTAATCCTAAGCCATTAACCGTGAAACTCAAGGCCCCCCACCTGCCAAAAAAAAAAACCCACTAAAATCTAAAATCACAATTTAAGATCGTGATTTCAGATTTAGTATTTTTTTTTTAAGTCTAGATTTCTATGATCATCTATGTTAGGTCACTTCTTTTCATGCCTCTTCTCCTAAAAAAAAAAAAAAAAAAAAAACAACCATGGATGTGAGGCTCTCAGGCTGTACTCTCTTGAATGGTCCTGCCAAGCCTGGGACCACGTGGTATGTGACCTCATTTCTTATTCATGTTTTGTGATCCTCGCTCACTATAGAAGTCAAACTTCCTGGTCCAATACATTCTGGCTCATTTCTTATCTTCTTATGAAAGAAACAGAGCATACATATAATTGCTTTCTCAAGTCTCCTGGGCATTTCAAGTCTTTTCAAAGAACAGCTACTACAGTGTGAGTTCTATGCAGGAAATGCCTAGGGGATGTGCCTAGCGTCTTTGGCCATCATTTCTTTCTCAATGTACCATGGGAAGAGGCATGTTTATTTCCACATTTTCTGCTTATTTCTTACTCAGCCTGCACTGAAATCAATGTGGTCTCCCTCAGTCCACCTTTGACCTTCCTATGCATTTAGGAGGAAAAATACCTAACCAATCCAAAGTATTAGTTATAAGCAAGTATTAATTGTGTGTGCCTGCTTTATTTGGGGAGATTTTGAGAGTTGTGAGGGTTTTTCACATAATATATTTTTTTAATGTCTTAAGTGAATCTGTTACACAAAATGTTTAACCAAATCATCTTTCCTTGTTTAGAACCCTCTAGTAGCTTCCCTTTGTAGTCACAATTTAATGAAAACTTTGTGCCAATAACTCCCAAGTCCTTACACGATCTGGTTTATTTTTCTAACAACTTTGAGGAAACACTGACATAGAATAACCTGTACATGTTTCAAGTATACAATATGATCAGTTTTAACATGTATTTATACCCATGGAACCATCGCCACAATCAAGATGATGAGTTAAAAAAATCCATTTCTCCCTTAAATTTTATTATGTTGCTTTTTAATCCATGTCTTACTTCACCTCCACCCCCAAGCACCCAATGATTTGCTTTCTGTCATTATATATTAAATTGCATTTTCCAGAATTTTATATAAGTACATGTACTCTTTTTTTGCCTGCCTTCTTTGACTCAGTGTGGTTTTGAAATTCATCCATGTTGTCGCATGCATTGATAATTTATTCCTTTTTACTTTTTATTAACTTATCATTAATATGGATACAACAATGTGAATATATCACACTTTGTTTATCCATTTACCTATGAATGGATATTTGAATTGCTTTCAGTCTTTGGCTATTACAAACAAAGCTTACTTTTTTGGAAAAAAAAGAAAACTAAGAAAAAAAGTAAATAACTGCTGAAAATGGAAAATGAGTATTATTGCCACAATTAGAAGCTAACCATAGAAATAAGCACAAAACCAATGAGAGAACTGTATTACTTAAAAACCATTGCAAGTACCAACACTGGCATAGAAATGCTTCTGAATGCTTTGGGAAACCCTGTTCCTGCAGGAATCCAATGGGCTTCTCTTCCAGCCCCAGCCCCTGTCCCAGCTGAAAGCTGTGGAAGCAGGTCAGAGCAGGATGCAATAAAGATGACAGGTATATGAACCCACTGATCAAGAAAAGAGCCAGTTACAAAGTTGGACTTGCACTCTCCCCAGTCATAAATGGATCCATAACAATGAGAAGTTATATTCTGTGGTGCATAGTTAAAAATAGTTAACCTAGCAGAGGGTAAGACAGAATGTGGTGCTGTGATGTTGACAGATGCTATTTGGTCATTTACTTGTTAAGTAAAAAAATGATCAACCACCCTCACCTGTGTGCTAAGCACTAGGGGTACAAGGGTGAGCAATACAGACATGGTGCCTGTTGCTTATGAGCTTATTTAGGGACAGAAGAGACTGATAATGAAACAAGCCTTAAAGTAGGATAAGCACTGTAGTAGACAGCCACCCTCAGACACAAGTGCATACCCTCAGACACAGGTCCATACCCTCAGACACAGGTCCATACCCTCAGACACAGGTCCAAGCCTCCAGAACTGGGCTGAAATCTCAAAGCAGAGTACTTGCTGTGCCTAGATGGGTGTTTTAGGGAAAAATTCTCTTAAAATGTGTTTTCCCTTTACTCTCTCAACATCACAATAATCATCAACACAGAAGAAGATTTCTGTGTCCAAAAGTAGAGGAGTTTTCCTCACATACCAAGCTGTGGACACCAGTTCTAACACTATCTATCTGGAGGTAGTGCCAGATCCCACAGTTTGGGGGCTCAGTCCCCAAGAGTGCCCCCCATACCCTCATAAACAAGTCCAAGCCTCCAGAACTTCTGACCAACCAGCTTCAAGTTGGGGTTCCCATGACACCCTCTTTGGGTTCAATTAATTTGCTGGAGTGGCTCACAGAACTAGGGCAAGCACTTACATTTAGTGGTTTATTATAAAGGATTTTATAAAGGATACAGATGAAGAGATGCATTGGGAGAGGCATCAGGGAAGAGGTACTGAGATTCCATGCCCTCCCTGGGCGAGCACCTTCTAGGAATCTTCATGTGTTCAGCTGCCCAGAAACTCTCAAAACACTGTCCTTAAAGGTTTTTGTGGAGTTTTCATTACACAGGCATAATTGACAACTGTGTAGAGATGTCACTGGACAAAAAGTACATGATTTAAACCCAGCAAGGCCTGTCTGTTCAGACTTTTCTTGGCCTCTGTGTAGCATGCCTTCCTCTAGGGTGTAAGGCAGGACTCTCTCTGGAATGAGAATCTTTTGACCCACTTTCAAATTAGAGTCCTGCCTTGGGTAAGTGAAAGAAGGACAGGAGAAGGTCAGAGAGAGAGAGAGAGAGAGAGATTCTGTTTCCTTGGGACTAAAGTGCCCCAACATTATAACAAGGATTATTAGAGTTATGAGCCAGAAACTACAGATGAAAACATATACATGTAGTAACACCACAAGGGGTCACAATATTTAAATGGTTACGCAAAGGATAATTAGAGTCAGACAGAGGAAGTGGAAGACGTGGGGAAAGGACACAGGGCCAGGTTCTGGAAAGAGACACAGATAATTGGAGAAGTCTGGAAGTTGGGTTGTGACCTCATCTCAGCACAGATGAGGCATGGCCAAGACTTCCAGATCCGTGTGGTAAAGAATCCATCCCAGTCTTTCCTCTTACGCTCTTTATCACATCACTAAGTAATTTTTCCCTGCCCAGGTGGTAACCAGGTGATGTAAATGCTAGTAGACTGGCATTTAGACCTACAATGTAGACATTGTAGACCTACAATGACTCTGGGAAGAAATTATATTTGATTTATGGCTTGTAAATATTAAATGGTTTATTTTATATAGTTAATAAGTTATTCTTTTAAAGTGAGTCTGGTCCTTGCGAAACCAACCAGCTAGTGACTTATTGAAGCCAGTGGAGGTGGTGATGAAATAAATAAGGAAAAGCTCAGAAGCTCAGACCTAGAAAGCTGGAGAGATCAAAGCTATGATGGCGAGTAGCAGTTAATATCAGAAGAGACAGGGGGATTATAGCAGACTCTCATGCATCTACCTTCATTCTTTCCTTCTTCCTTGTTAACAAAACCCCAGTTGTATGCAGGGATCCACCTTTCTACTCAAACTCAGGGACTTCAGAGAGGAATGACTGCATGCCTGGCTTGGAGATGGGTCTGATTGATCCAAGTCAAAACCAGCAACCTCCTTCTACTTGTCAATGACTGGTCTAGCATGAGCATGTGTCATACTTCTGGCCACAGAGATAACAGGGATGTCTGCTGGGGGAGATTCTGGCAAAGGTTTTCCTTATCTTAAAAGGGGTCCCACCGAAGTCTTGTTTTTTTCTTTCTCTGGAGGCTGTTGTTGTCATTGGCTATGACTCTTGAACTGCTGCAACCACCTTGTGATTATGGGTAAGGAAGACAGCCAGGGAACAACTGAGGGATGGCAGGACACAGTGATGAAGGGAGCTGGATCTGTAACAACCTAATTGTTTATAGGCTTATCAAAGTGTGGAGGACATCTGCCAATTGTAAAATTATTATTATTATACTCAGAGTTCAGTCCTCTGGACCTAAATACCCCAAAATCTCAAATAAGCATGATTTGTTAACACTGACAAATATAAAGTTTTACTTTTAAGGTTATATAATCAATTGCAGCAGTATTCAGTAGAAATCTGATTTCTCCACTGTTAAAAAAAAATCAGAGAAAGAACTGACAGAATACCCCAAAGTATGTTATTAAGGTTATTTGTGAAAACATAGTGCCCAGCTTAGTAGAATCCCACAGTTCTCAGTGTTGCTTCTATGTCTGGGATGTGGGATGGTAATACTCTTTCAGAGGAATATTGATGGTGGGAGGTTATTCTGGGAAGAGGAACCAGGACCGTTAAGGTTTAGGAGCCCTCGCGTGCAGGCCCTCACTAGAGGCAAGCCGGCTGTTTAAGTTGGAGGAGAGAAGAGTTAGGGAGGGCACGTTGGCTGTCTTTAGATCCCTAACGAGGAGCCAACTTAATCTGGGTGGGTTCAGAGGGCCAAACCAGAACAAAGGAGGAAATGTCAGAGATGCTGAGATCAGTTCAATGTAAGAAAACACTTTGACCTAATAATAATTATACCTGCACAACAGAAATGACTAGATCTTGAAATAGTGAGTTGTCTTTGGAAGTGTTCCAACAGAGGATGAATAACCTGTGTTCATAGAGAACTCATTAAACACTTACTGAACATCTACTAAATGCCAGATGATTAGTGGGAAATAGAAAGATTCATGTGATGTAATCCCTGACCACAGGGGGTTTGAAGTCTCCAGTGGGTAGACAACAGGTAAGTCACCCTTTATTCTGCGTGGTAAGTGATATTGTAGAGTTTGTGCAAACGTTCATGGAGACATTAATTCTGCTTTGGATAATCAGAAAGTATTGTGAGGAAGTTATATTTTCCGAGACTTGAATAATGATTTGGAGTTTATATTGCAGGGAAATAAAATATCGATGCAGGAGAAATTCAGTGAATTGTAAAATCTGACAAAGAAAAAAAAAGAAAGGAAGAGGAAAGAAAAAGAAAGAAAGGAAGGAGAGAGAAAGAAAGGAGAGAGAAAGAATGAAAGAAGAAAGAAATGGTTGCCTTATCTGGATGACTGGTGGATATGACTCAAGGCTCACTAGATGAAGTGGAGAGAGTAAATAAAGCCAGAGATCTTTAAAATAGACAGAGGAATGGAACTGGATCCAGAAGAAAAAAGGCAAAGAGCATACAAAGGGCGGTCCTTCCCCTGGTCTGCTTTTTGTGTGGAGAGTTAGCCACCTTTGATGCAGTTGGTCACACACTCCAGTGGCCTGTGAAATCCCCCAATGAGAAGGGGGAGCTTATGAACTAATTTGATGGTAGGAATATACTGTAAAGCTTGGGTTACCCCAGATTTGCTTAGAAGGGAGGCTGGGTGTGGTGGCTCACACCTGTAATCCCAGCACTGCCAAGGTGGGCAGATCACCTGAGGTCAGGAGTTCGAGACCAGCCTGACCAACATGGAGAAACCCTGTCTCTATTAAAATTGACAAAATTTGCCAGGTGTGGTGGCACATGCCTATAATCCCAGCTACTTGAGAGGCTGAGGCAGGAGAATCACTTGAACCTGGGAGGCAGTTTGCAGTGAGCCGAGATCGTGTCATTGCACTCCAGTCTGGGCAACAGGAATGAAACTCCGCATCGAAAGAAAAAAAAGAAATATAACTGGGAAAGATGGATGAGTTTTGGAAAAGAGGTCAGTTTTGTTTTGTTTTTCCCAAAGGGTGTGGTAGACTGAAGTAGCCAGAGGGCAAGAAGCAGGAGGATGAATAATCATCCCTAAGGCTCTGCAACATATGAGAAGAGGGAAAGCAGGCCACTTATACCTACAACTCCTTTCCTTAGCGCCAATCCAGAATCAACAAAAAAGGGAGTTATCTAATGAAGATACATAGCACTTGATGGTAAGGAGTGGCAGTGTGATGAACTGGTAAAGCAGTCCGAGACATAAGGCCTAAGCTTTTGCCTCTGGGCTCTTTGATGTTGAATGAGTTACCTAACCTCTCTGAGCTTCAGTAGTCTGCAGAATTTGCAAAACGAGATACACGTATTGATCACTCAGAGAAGCCGTGGGGATGTCACAGGATAATGTTTTATAGCTCTATCAGTGTGCCAGTGCAGTTCCAGCCGTGTAGCAGGGACTATTGGATTATAGCCATTGTTATTATTTTATTCTTAAGAATAATACAAGTTAAAAAAGGAATGATTACTTAGGGCTTATTGGAGTTTGGGGTTGACAGTTGATTCAACAAATTTGAGCAAATACCCTGTCCAAGGCACCGATTTTGTGGGAAAACAGCACAGAAAGTAATTTCTTCCTTCAGAGAATGACATTCTAGAGGAAATGTACAGACAATAAGCAAATAAACAAATATAAAGATTAGAGGTATAAAGAAATTTTAAAAAGAACACAGGGGTCACACTATTCTTGTGCTGTGAATAAGAACATTGGCTGGACCTGCAATATTTGGGGAAGGATGTCAATTCCTAAAGGCTGACATGAGGTCTACACTGAATGTCAGGCTGACTCAGTGACTTTATATCCATATAGTCACATATTTATGTCTTAATGAAGTCAGGTTTCAGACAAACTGCTTCATTCATTTCCAAGGACCCTTATACTTCTTTTGGTCTTGGACAAGTTGAATTACTCATTCACTAAGTATTTTGGCAGAACCTTCAACTGATGTGTATTTTTAGTACTGTGTTCATGTGTAAAAAAATACATTTGGAGGGGCCGAATGAATAATGGGAGAGGAAAATAAAATAGCAAACTGTGTTTCTCAAATGTCAGCTCAGTAGTAATGGAGTAGAAAGGATTGGGTGACTCATAGAGTATGTGAAGCTAAAAGCAAACATACGCAAAATATCAAATTGTTCAAAGTCTCACAAGGGAAGGTACCAATCATGAAAGAGCTCGAACTGACAAAAAGAGTGAGAAGGGCCAGTGTAGGGAGTGTGGGGAGACACACAGACATTGACATAAAATAGTAAGCTTTAAGAAGAATGTTCTATTTGAATGTGATGACCAAAAGTGTATTTTTGTAAGAGTTTAGAAGAATGTTTCTCCAGAGCCCAGATATAGCCTCTGAGTAGACGGGGAAATCATTGCTTATATCTTTGAATTTACAGTTTGACCCTGAAAATGTGCACTTTGATCAGCAAAATGTTAAGAGGAATTTTCAATAACAGAAGTGGCTGATATCATGATTGTAAAATACTTAGCAGTTCCAGATAAATGTCTTAAAAGAAGAGAGTGAGCCTTTAGTAACAACTCCATATTGTGAAGTTAAGGCTGTGAATGTCAGATATTTTACACACAAACTATTTTAATAGAATTTATGCCATCACCTTGAAACCCATTCTAGCAAATATCTTGAAGATTCAGTTTAGATTCTTCTCTGTTATCCATAGCTGAGCCCCTGATTCAAGTGAGTTTATCATTTATTTTTCTTCTGTAGTCTCTTAAGCCTCAAATCTACCATTTATTTTTAGTTTGTGATGTTTTGTGATGTTTCCTTTCTCTGAATGTCATTTTGCCAATCTCCCTCCTGGCTTCCCTCTGCTCTTCGATGTTTAGCTCAGATGACTCTCTTTCAGTGAACTTCTTTTTAAGCAGAGTCACTCATAACTTGATTTGATTTCCTGCAGCATTTCATACACATCTTTATAATTCCTTTGTTAATCATTGCCATGTCTATTGTTTACTGTTTGTCCTTTAGGTAACAGGCATTGTATTAAGCATATTACATACATTCTTTACTTTAATACTTATTATTGCTTTATGAGCTAGGTATCATTATTATTCCCATTCATGATTGAGGCTAAGTAACTTGCTTCACTTTATCCACCTAATAGGAGATAGCATCTGACTTCTTACTCTAGAGCACATGATCTCAAGTACATGCTCCGTGGCTTCTCATACCACCACACTGTTCGCTTTTGCTGGTGTTGCAGTTTATTTGTGTTCACATCTATCTCCCTCTTTACCTAAAACACATGTACAGGTCATGCCTAGGTTGGAGGGATGGATGAACTACAGGGCTGGTAAGGAGTCTATTTATTGGTTCTGTTAATGAGGCAGGAGACAAACTTGTGAATATAGTCAAGGTTGATTCTGTGAGGTCACTTGAAGGAAAACGCTATAAACCAGCAATCTGCAAACTTTTTGGCACAATGGACCAGTTTTGTGGAAGATAATTTTTCCATGGACCAAGGAGCAGGAGTTGGTTTTGTGATGATTCAAGCACTTCACATATATTATGTACTTTATGTCTATTATTACTCCATTTTAATATATAATGAAATAATTATACACCTCACCATAATGTAGAATCAGTGGGAGACCTGAACTTGTTTTCCTGCAGCTAGTTGGTCCCATCTGGAGGTGATGGGAGAGAGTGACAGATCTTCAGGCATTAAGTTCTGATAAGGAGGATGCAACCAAGATTCCTCATGTGTGTAGCTCACAATAGGAATGCTTCCTCCTAGGAGAATCTAATGCTGCCTCTGATCTGACGGGAGGCAGAGCTCAGGTGGTAATGTGAGTGATGGGGAGCAGCTGTAAATACAGATGAAGCTTTGCTTGCTTACTTGCTGCTCACGTCCTGCTGTGCAGCCTGGTTCCTAACAGGCCATGGCCCAGTACCAGTCTGTGGCTCAGGGACCGGGGACCCCTGCCATAGACAAAATTGCTAACAAGAGTCAAAAGTCAGAAATGAAGAAAACAATTCAGGACAATGGAAGTTATACATGAATCAAAAGTTAAGAAAGATCTTGTTCAGACTTTACACACACAAAAGAAAGGACATTCTTTTTCTCTTGGTATATACAATGCATGGCCAAGTGTTATAAAATTCTTGGATGTACTGATCATATAAGCCTCAAAATTAGTTCCTAGACTCTCCTGGCATATCAGTTCCTTCTCATCTGGGACATGTGCACATTTCTATTGCAATTCTTACTGTTTAGTATTATTTAAGAGACAATCACTCCTTGGGGGCTCAGATATTTTCAAGAAAATTGAGCATATCTTATCCATCTTTGTGGTCCAATGTCTAGAATAACAACTAGTGAGCTATAAAAGGTGAGCCAGTGGATAAATAAAACTGAAACAAGCAAGAATGTTTTCTATAGCATTTGTAAAATGATTGGCTATATTTAAAAAAAATACACACAAAATTCATGTTTTCTACAAACAAAGCACACAATACTTTAAAAAAATTTTTTACTTTAAGTTCTAGGATACAGGTGCAGAACGTGCAGGTTTGTTGCATAGGTATACATGTGTCACGGTGGTTTGTTGCACCTGTCAAACCGTCATCTAGGTTTTAAGCCCTGTATGCATTAGGTATTTGTCCTAATGCTCTCCCTTCCCTTATCCCCCACCCACTGACAGGCTCCAGTGAACACACAGTACTTTTCCAGGGAGTCAAAGATTCATTCAACAACAGGGACATTTAGACAATTGCAGAAAATTTCAGAGATAATGGATCATAACTATGTTTTTCCTCTCCCTTCATTCTTCTGGAAAAGTAGAAATATGTATCCTTTTACAAACTCCCTTAATAACTTACCACCAAGGCCCTGACATTTAGAAGGTAATATTTATTGTAGAATTGTACAAAATGGACATAGTTTTCATCCCTTAAATAAGTTTTCTGACTACTAAAAACAGTACCTGATGGTTGAGAAAAAAACTGACCATTTATTTATGTATTCCTTCATTTATGCAATGAAAATATAGTGAAAGCCGTTTGTATACAAGTCTTTAAGCTAGCTACCAGGAATATAGCTGTGAACCAAAACAGACATGGTCTTTGCTCTCTTGCTGTTTATTATCAAATGAGGGTCATCAAGTAATTAACTAAAATTGTACCCGTGCAAAGGGTTTCAAAGAGAGCTATATGGTGCTATGAGACCAAATAATAGGAGAAAGAGAAGCACGGAGTAAGCGGAACATGGAGATGTGGGGGTAGGTAGATATTGCTGGGTATAACACCATGTTAAGGATTCTGCTATTTACCCCAAGAGCCACGAAGGGTTCTAGGCACTGAGTTAATGAAATGAGATGGTGCTTTCAAAAGACTACTTTGTTTCTAGTGTAGCGAATAGAATGCAGGGAACAAGAGAGAAAGTAAGACACTAATTAGATGGTTTAGATGTTGGTCTAAGTGAGAGTAGAGGGTAACGTGGAGCAGGTTTAAGGTTTTGGGAAACTGAAAATGAACTAGTTTCACTATTCTTTTATTGATTGACTGATTGATTGATGGAGCCTTGCTCTGTCACCCAGGCTGGAGTGCAGTGGTGGGATCTCTGCTCACTGCATCCCCTCCCTTCTGGGTTCAAGTGATTCTCCTGCCTTGACTTCCCAAGTAGCTGGGATTATAGGTGCCTGCCACCATGCCTGGCTAATTTTTGTATTTTTAATAGAGACAGGGTTTCGCCATGTTGGCCAGGCTGGTCTCGAACTCCTGACCTCAGATGATCTGCCCACCTCAGCCTCCCAAAGTGTTGGAATTATAGGCATGGGCTACTGTGCCCAGCCTCACTGTTCTGATTTCAAAGAGGAGTCTATGGGTTGAGCAAAACCTACTGGGACTACCATTAGAAGGTGGAGGGAAACTGTAGCTGCGCCACTTGGAAGGAAAAGTCACCTGTGGGCTTTCAGTTTAGTTATTTATACTTAGGCATTTGACCTAATGAAGATGCTTCAGCTTGAGGAAATAAACGGATATGGGAGATAGTTGGGTACCAAATGACATAATCATGAAGGTACATGGTATAGAACTTGATTTTTTCTACTTTCAGCTTAGTTTATTCCAGATTCCTTATTAAAAATCATAAACTTAAAAGTTTTTTTTTTTTTTTGCGACATTTAATAGGTTAAATTCATCTGCTAAATTTTTTTTAGACTTAAAACTTTGCACAAGGCACAGGATTAAAACATGACTTAGCTAGAAGCAGGGCCTTATTTGATCTTTACATTCTCTGGGACTAGCCCCAGTGCTTGATTTTTAAAAAACGAATGCATAAGAAAAAAGAAAAACTCACTTACTGAAGAGAGACATCAGATTAGTAAAAATAAAACATAAAAGGATCTGATAACTTAATGCCCCATGGGAATGGAAAAACGTAAGGGAGGTTTTGCGTCTTCTTCAATTTCCAACTTGACTGATTTGTAGTTTACATTTGTTTGTCATTGTCTTTATGCCAAGATTAGTTTCTTTCCATCTGCATGTGCAAATGTAATTAAATAGTTATTGGTGCTGTGGTTATCTATGGTATTTCCAGAGGTCTTTAGTGCAACCATGAAAATAAACACTGGACTGTTTCTAAAAATTCTTGCACACTGAGAATTGAATGGTGGGTCCCAGAGAAACTTGATACGCCTAGACTGGTCTTTCCTCCCCTCTCAGTTGTGACTTCACAGGCAGCACTGCTCTGGGGAAGTGCTGGAGAATGGGCTATCAGCAGATAATTTCTGAGTCTAGAGAGCTGAGTGTGCAGGGAAATGAGGGCTCGTAAAGTTGCCTATAAAGAGGAAGAGATGACACTGATTAGTGTGCACTCAGCCAGGATCAATATTATGAGCCTAGTGGCTTTGGGGAGTTATTCACTGGGCGGTGGATGTTTTCTTCTGCTTTGTAGCTACTGGAAAGCCAAAAGAACTGGCTTAAGGTCACAGAAAAAGTGAATCAAAGTCCAGGCTAGTCCTCAACCCATGAGTGCCAAACCACTCTCCTCTCTTTCTTGGTAAAGCTCTGAATTATCTTCCTCCTGCAGTCGTGATCTTCTCCTGTATTCATTCTCACAGTTGGAGGCAATATTATTCATCCCGTTGGCCCAGCCAGAACTCTTTGGCTCAACCTCAAAAACTTTCAGACTCTGGCAGGTGTTACAGATACATGAAGTGGCCAAGAATAAGGCAAATGGGTGTGGAGGGCCTATGAACAACTGAAGCCTTTCAAATGTAAATGAAAAAAAATGTACTACGCTCATCCAAGTTGCTACCTTGGTCTTAGAGTCATCCTCAGCTTCTCTTTTTTTATTTCAAGCACACATCTTAACAAATTCCTTTGCCCAACGGAGCCTACCTTTGACATAACTATTGAATCTTGCTCTTTTTCTCCCTTCCTATTGCCACTGCTTTAATTCAGGTTTTCATCTTCTCTCCCTCTACCTGGCCTCTCTAACTTCAGTTTAGCCATTACTTTTCCTGCATCTATCCATTGTATAGCCAACATAGTTATCCAAAGTCTGAGTGTTTATTACATTATTCCCTCGTTTATGAACTTTAGTAGTTCCCATGGGCTAAGTGAAGGGCCTCAGCATGGCTAAACCAACCTGACTTTCCAGCCTCATCTGCTACCACCCCTCTCTTCTTGTGCTTTAGAACATTAGGCTACTTGCTGGTCTCTCAATGTACACAAAAAGGCATTGCTCACTTAGTATGGGGGATTAGCTCCTAGAAATTGAAATGCTACCTGAACTAACCATGGGTGGGGCATGTCAGCACGATCTCCCTGGAGAGCCATGCCTAGCATCGGGCATTAGCCTGGCTCTAAATTTTGTCAAATCCTCTGAAATCACAAGATCCCTCTGGCCATAGTTTTTTCCAGGCCACGGGTCACACAACTGTTAGTCAATCCCCTCAAACTCCAGTCATGCTTATGACAGGCTCTCTAACATTTAAGGAGTGCTCTTTATTGTTTGTGTCCTTAACCATTTCCTTGAAGCGACTCTATGGGAAGCCTTGCTTTTTAAGATCTAACATGGCTCTCTTCCTCTTTCCTTAAACAGCTCCAGCCCTGATACTCGAAGTTTTTCCCCAAACATTGTAAGTGAAACCTGTTCCCTAAAACACAGCAGAAATAGCAGAAGGAAAGGTCCCAGAAGACAAAACCCAACAAATTGTATTAGGAGAGTGTGGTAGGGTCCTCATTGGTTGAGAATTTACATGACTACTCACTAGCCATGAGTATATAGCACAGTTGATTAAATATATAATATCTACTTATTGTCTGTATCTATCCAAACATCCATTCACATAAGCGTGTATACATACACATGTAAAAGAAGATACTCTACAGAGAGTGTGGCAAAGGCCTGCAGAGATGAGGATGCATGTGTGTTTGTACATGCTGTTCCTCAGCCTTGGATAGACTCCTCCCTTTTTTTACTTGGTGAATTGCTACCTATGCTTTAGGCCCTGTTTAAATGTTACCTAAACACTTACTCTTCACAGTGTGCTGCACAGACTTGCAGTTCCGCTATAAGTGTGGAATTTTAGGCCCCACCCCGCATGGATGGAATCATCATCTGCATTTTACCAAAATCTCAAGGTGTTTTGAATACACATGAGTGCTTGAGAAGCACTGACCTAGTCTATAAAGCCTTCCCTCACCCCTCCAGCAAAACAAAAAGCTTTGCTCCTAACTTGGTGTTATTTTCATCTTTATCACATTGTATCATGTGAACCTTTAACAAGAGTAGGCCCTTGACCATGTTTGCTGAAATGCAGTAGGACATATCAATCCAGACATCTGCTGTTTATTATGATGTTTGCCATAATACACTCTAGATTAGTTGACTCGACCTCCTCCTCTCCTTCAGAGGTTTCAAACGTTTAAAACCTGATTTTCTAGGCTTCTTAACAGCCAGATATGGCCATGTGATTGTTTTGCCAATGAGCTGTAAGCAGAAATGTGCTAGTACTTTCTCCTCTTTCTCCTTTTACCTGAAATATGTGGTGTTGGCTGTTGCCATCAGAAGCCAAAAGCACAAGGCAAGGACAGAAGACCAAAAAGAGAAAATACGGATCCTCGAAGTCTTGTTTCTGATCCCAAACTGCTTCTCTATAGGCTTCTTATGAGAGACAAACACTTCGTTACGTGTTTACGCTACTGTCAGTTTGTCGTTAATGGAGCTGAATGCATTTCTGACCAATACAGTGGCAAATCCCATTTGCCCTTCAGGTGAAATACAGTAAGGTATTAGAATAATGAATTTTTAGTTGTTCTTCTGATTCCGATTCTGTTTCACTAAGTAATTGATTTAGAATAACATTTACTCTCCGTATTTCCGCAATGGGAAATAGGGCCATGCTACATATAAAATTTAAATAACTTATTGCTTCAAAAAACCTAGTTGTAAGTTTTGGTGTAGGCATAAATATTGGACTAGCAAAGAAATTGGTCAAGGCATCTGGTCAATATCAGAACGGAGACCTCTCCTCTTGCCCTTCTGACACCTTAGCTGCCCCCCAAATGGGAGGGGGCAGCCACAAGGGGGAGCTTTTTCATTTATTTATTTATTTTATTTTTAATAGGGCACTTTGGATTGCTTTACAGGAGCTCTGTGGAAATGTCTCTCTCTGAGTTATGTGAAAATCCAGCCACTGTCTGACTCCCATAGCATGGGGCTGCGTTGGGTCATTACAGCCTCTCGATATTTCCCAAACCTCAGTTACGCACAGGCTGCATTTCACTGGGAAACACTATGTGGGCCAAATGGGAAAATTAGGTGTTGACAGCCATTGTAAATGGAGTGGAATTTTGTCATATTAGCCTGTGTGACATCTTGCTCCTCAAACTCCTCTGTAAACTCTATGCGGTATTTTGCCTTCACTGCATTGCTGTATCTTTCTCAAAATCTGGCAGCTGTTTCAAGGCCCATCATGAAAATACTGTCAAAAATAACCTTAGAATCCAAATTATGCAAGCTGAGCAGTCCTGGAAACTCTATACCTCTATTTCCTTGGTGCCATCTGACCTCTGACCCACAACCTGGTGTCTCCTGGTATATCAGGTTGTCCTTTGTTATTTTGTATTTGGGTCTCATCTTTACCTAGCCACATTCTCAGACTGCTTTAGATGGGTGCTATATTTAACAAATCCAGAGAAAAAAATGGGGCATAACAGGCACGCAAAGACACAGTAAACACGCTTGCCGACAATTTCCCAAAGCACATTCTTCTGAACACTCTCAACGAAATAAACCTTAGTCCTCTGAGGTTGAATCTGAGTTTGAAAAACTCATTTAGAGATGGATCAGATCTCAAGCTGTGTGACTTGGCTTTTTATAAAAGGCCATCCAACAAGGAAAACACATGAACAAACCGGTTGCACTCTGGTCGCAGTCTCTGAAGACAATTTCAAAAGGAAAGGACTCATCTGCTGAAAGGAATGAAGCACTGCTGAGGCAGGTTTTTACTAGAATCACTCAGAAGGCCACGCTGAGTTAGGAAGTTATGTTAGGTCCCCTAAATAATCAGCCTCCTTTCCTAGTACATTCTTTCTCAAATGTTATCCTGCAGTAGATTCACCTGTGGGACCTGTTGACGCACAGATTGCCGAGCTCATGCTCAGAGTTTCTGATGCAGTGGGTCTCGGGCAGGGCTGGACAATCTGCATGTCTAACAATGTCCCAGGTGATGCTGACTGGCGCTGTTGGTTCTGGACCACACTCGGAATTGTGCTTCAGTCAAACCTTATAGTTCATCCCATCAAGTCAGCTAACTGCTTGTCAGTTCTGAGATTTAAAAAAGCAGTATGACACAGTCACATCGTACTCTGTACCCTGATTCTCAATGATCTTGACGTTTCGTATTTTATGGCTACGTGGTTTATAATGCGCACTGGACAGTGGATCACCAGGCACATCAAGTTGCAGATGAGACTGGAAGGAAAGTATTACTGTCAGAGATGGTAGAGGAGGTGGGGTGGGCAGGGCAGGATGTAGAGGTGTAATTCCCAACAATGATCACAATTACTGCATATGATGGACCATCAATCATCCATTCTGAACCTGGTTGGTGAGCTCTCATGAATGGATTCAGTTTGGTTTCAGCACTTAATATTTCAGTCTTTGTAACTTTTGGAAGTAGCCACCCTTCCCCTAGCCACAAGCTTGTCATGTTTTCCAGGTTGTGTGGCCAGGTGTTGTAGCTAGTTATTTTCCCCTGCTTTCATTTTGTCTCCTCCACACTTGGATACACACAACAGGTGAGCTCCTGGCCTGAGGCACAAATTGGTGTAAGTTCAAAACTTATACTCAAGACTCCTGGTTGATTTTCCAATTTCTTCTCTAGTCTACTTTAGCTGGAAAAGAAATCTCTGAGTAACTCCAGAGCATCAGCTAGCTGCATTATGAATTCCTATAGTTTTTAGCTACATATTAGGATTCTTAGATGTTTCTTTAGTAAACTCTTAATTATGCAGAGTTTCAACGTTCTGTATTTGCTTTAAAAAATCACGGTGGTGCTCAGAGGAAAATAAGTGACCTTAAGGAGGGCAGCTGCCTCTTCCCACAGCACTGCTACCTGGCCGCCACTCCAGCCCTACCAGGTGCTCCTTGCCTTGTGGAGTTCTGGCAGGCCATCCCACTTACATTCATCAAGTGCTGTGCCAGGCACTCTTCTAGAGAAGCAAAGGACTCAAACCTATCCTCTGCTCTCAGAGAGTCATGCAGTGTCTAGAAAGCCAGAAGAACATCAAGTGGAAAACTTCTAATTATTTTCCCGTTCTCTTGTTCCTTCTCAAATTCCTTCCCAAAAAAGCCCATGCTTTGAGTTACCAGAACACTGGTAACTCCTCATGTACACAAAGCCACCCGCCTGCATTAAGAGGACATCTATGACCAGAAAACAATGTACGCTTGACAGAGATTTATAAACACAGAATGGGGGGAAAAAGATCCAGGTCTGAGAGGTTCTTTCCTTTCACCCTTGCAGGTCAGGGAATTTCAGAAGCAGGACTCCTTCAGAGGCAGGAGCTGGGGACGCAGCGGGTGTGCTCAGTACTCTGAAGAGAGCTAAACAACTCTACAGTTTCTAAATATTTGCATTCCATAATTGCCTTTGGGTTGAGTCACGCGGGAGGCACGTTCCCCTTCTCCCCAGGGATGAGCAGCTGAATGGTTAACAGGTTTCATTTCCTGCACTCGGTGGCTAATGGGCACTCTTTCAGTCTGGTCACATCTCTCCTTCAAAATGGCACTTGACGTCTGTCTGCCCGTCTGTCTGCCTGCTGCAAGACCCAAAGGGCTGCCGAAGAGACTGCCTGAATTCATAAGGCTTGTGAGCCCGCATTGCCAGGCCCTGTGTTCACTGTTCTGAGTGTCTCCTCTTTTTCTTAATTCTCCTTTCCTTCCCTGGCCAAAATAAACCTAAACCAAATCCTTGGGATTGGGGAGTTTCCTTACTGTCTGCCGATAGCCAGGGATTGGAGTATCAGGGGACTAGACAAAAAAAATATTGAGTGTGGCATTTTAATGGGGTTGTAACTCAGTTTCACGACATAACTTGGGAACTATAAAGGCATTGGGAAATGAGAATACTTGAGTTTAAGCATCATGATCTGCCTTGATTTTTTTCCCCCCTTTACAAGCATAGAAAACAAAGCCAGCCATTTTTTACCTATGACATGAGAGGATGGGAGGGTGTGTCTTCAAAAAGTTTCCTCTCATTCTGGTTTTGACATTGATTGGGTGGGCCTGGCTTCAGAAAATTCCAGATGGATGATGTTGGATGCATTTCCTGGGGTTAAAGAAGTGTTTTGTTTTTTTTTTTTTTAAAGAAGATCTTTTGGCGATCACACTCTTACGTTGAGGGCTAACCCTGTGACCTCAGATGAAAATGTTTCACTTCACAGAGGTTCTGTGTGTCCACGTTTCTGACGGGGTCCTTTTCTGATGAGGGCTTGACTGACATATTCACACGTATTGGTGCTTCCCAGCAAGTTGTGATTGCTGATGTTGGGGGCTTCAATCTCAGTGCACACTTTAGTGTACAAGATGATCTCATTTCTTTACTATGCTTTATTTTGATTACAGCCAGACTTTCCGTGCCCATTCTACAAGCCAGCATGGCAGGAAAGCTAAGCTTAGTCAGTGTTGGGGCTCTCTTTTCCTTGGGTAACCCAGAAGGCTAAAACCATGCCCAATCCCCAATTTATCATGGTGACTGCTAATATCCTCATTATCCAGGCCTCTGGTTCTCTCAAGGTCCTGTAGTCTCTCTACTTTTGTGCTCCACTTATGAAATGGGAACAAGGCTGGAAAACCTTTGCCAAGGATTCTGCCTCCTCAGTTGTACAAGGCAGCCTTCCCATTCTAATTCCTTCGGGGTGGAGCTTATAAATGGCACTGAATTTGGCTCTTCCATGGCCGAATGACTTTTCCTTTTTCCAGGCTCAAAGACATGTCTCCTTTCTCGTGCCTCATTTTCAAAGGCATTTTTCTGTCTGCCCCATCTTCTTGTCTCAGGATACCTAAGGTCCTATCTTCAGAGAGCTTTAATGTTTACAAATCAAAAGGAGCACTTGTCTTCAGCTTCTGACTTTTCTGCCCTGTGAGTTTCTTTTAGGCAAGTCAAAACTCCAGGCCCATCAAATTGCTTGGTGTAAACAGGGGGGATAATTTGGAAAACGAGCAGAGGGCAAAACTGAAGTAAGTTTAAGTTCAAGGTAATGCTGGCAAGAGGTGGAATTTCACCCAGAGAAGTAGACTCTGTATAGAACGCTGGTTATACCCACATGACGGTATTACAAATGGAATAGTTTATCCTGAGAGTAGGGGTGGATGAAAAGACAGAGAATCCTCACACCGGGCAGTGTGGTGTTGTGAGCATCAAATGTCCAGCAGGAGGCAAACTTTCTCCAGGTCCCTTGTGTGCACAGTGAGAAGAACCAGGAATGAGAAAGGTCAGAATAGCAATGAGAACAAGTTGAATGGGAATTTGAGTGGGTAGAGAGCGTGGCTGGCTTAATCATGAAAGGTGCTGCTATTTTTGTTTGAGAGGAAGATGTTATAAAGGGCATTTGGCGTAATTGCTAAATAGAAAGTTCAGGAAGAATCTAGTAAAACTGAGCAGTGAAGTTGTCCTCATTAGTTCACAAATAATAGCTCATATTTTATAAAATACATACTCCCCGCCAGGCACCATTCTAAGCGTAGATAACACCATCCTTAGTTTATAAATGAGGAATCCAAGGCTCTAGACATATCACAGACCTAGAAAGGGAAGAAAGCTAAAATTGGGCCTGAGCAAGCATGGCAGGAAGGCTAAGCTCAGTCATTGTTGCAGCTCTCTCCTTGGGTAATACAGAAGGCTGAAATCATGCCCAATCCCCAGTTCATCATAGTGACTGCTAATTTCCTCATTTTCCAGGCCTCTGGTTCTCTCAAGTTCCTGTAGTCTCTCTACTTTTATGCTCTACTTATGGCATGGGAACAAGGCTGGAAACCTTGAGTGAGTACTGACTCACTGACCCCAGTTGGGTCAAATACTCTTCCATGAACTGCCTCTGGGATTACATGGATTGGAGGCTCTGGTTGTTAGACCCAAGTCTCTTTTACACTCATCCCTGCATGGTTCACGGGAGTCCACATTACCTGAGACACGGGACAAGGAGTTGTAGATTTCTAGAAGAAAATCAGGGTGCTCTTGGCCAGGTGCGGTGGCTCATGCCAGTAATCTCAGCACTTTGGGAGGCTGAGGTGGGAGGATTGCCTGAGGTCAGGAATTTGAGACCAGTCTGGCCAACATGGTGACACCCTGTCTCTACTAAAAATACAAAAAATTAGCTGAGTGTGTTGGCATGCACCTGTAATCTGAGCTACTCGGGAGGCTGAGGAAGGGAAATTGCTTGAACCAGGGAGGTGGAAGTTGCAGTGAGCCTAGATCATGCCACTGTATTCCAGCCTGGGTGACAGAGCAAGACTCCACTTCAAAAAAAAAAAAAAAAGAGAAAAGAAAATCAGGGTACTCTTATCAGAAGAAAGGCATTGAAATAACAGATATCCCTCAGCAGACAAACTACTCTTCTTCCTTAGAGAAGAAGAGTAGTTTGGGAGATAACCTCTGTACCCCTGACCCCAAAAATGCCCTTTACGCATCTCCCTGGAATTCCTTTGAAACAAGGAGCAAATTTGAAAGCACTTGTTTTGCATCAGTAAGGAGGAACCAGTAGTAAGCATAAGAATTTCTTGAGCAACAAAACAGATGTTACCAAGTCCAAGCAGTGAACCTTGTACACTTAACTAATAAGGGAGTTCCTTAGCTCTCACCCAGAAACTATTTTTGGTTTTGTTTCAAACAATTTTAATGAGCTTGGCTATCTGGTTACCCCATCCCAAGCCAACCAAAGTGAAAAAGGGCATCCTCTGACCGCTGGGATATAATGTCGCTGTTTGTTGTTCTACTCTCTTACTTCTAGTTAGCAGGGACAGAAAGATTAGAACATAATCTTGGCAGTGTAGCTCTGGGATCTTCAAGTGTCCTTCGGCGAGTCAAGCACAATTGATTTCCCAGTAACAGAGCCAGTGTTCCCAGGATAATTTTCCTTCCACTTTAAACCATAAAGGTTTGCGAGAGCTATAAGGATGCTCAGTTATGGCTGCACAGTTTGGATATTTTATTTGGCATCACTAAACTGGATCAGGGGAGTGCCTGCCAACTTGTGTGTTGTAGATGGGTCAGGTAGTGCAGTGTGTAACTCCCCCATCTCATTGGCTCTCAGTCTCACTCATCTCTGTAGTTCAGCAAAAGTCATGGTATTGCCCAATGTTAATTTCCCCCTTCCTAGTTAATGCCAGTAAGTGTGGGCTGCCTCTCTCTGGGCATTTCCTACCCACAGAGGCACTCTTTTTCCACCAATATTATGCTGAGTGCCAAAGTGGATACACATGGACAAAACTATTCTTGAAAGAGTAGTGACTTTTCAATAGGAGAAAGGGCCAAAAATATTCTCACATTTCCTTGGAGAGACTAGTTCCCCACAGATCTGCTGACACTTGGCAGCAGTGAATATCAAGGTTGAAAGCTGGAGTTTGGGCTGGATTGATTTGGTTGCTAATCCCGATTTAGTTGTTTACAACCCTGAACCAATTTATTTTTCCTTGACCATAGAATGGGGATATTATTAGTGCCTATAGCCCCAGGGTGGCTGCAAGGCTTCAGTGAGACGATGTGGACAAAGTGCTTAGCAGTGGGTTGGGTGTCCAGACAGTTAAGCACTTGGCAAATGTTAGCCTCTACAGTTATTATTATAATGGTTATGATTATTAGCAACACATTGTAGCTACATAGTTAATTTAAGAGAGTTAATAATGTTCTCATTTTGAACAGTGTCAAAGTGTTCTGCCAGTAGTTTTGTTTTCTTCTCTGATGTATGAATCCAAACAATTCAAAGACCATCTTTAGAGTTTGACAATTCTGGACTTAATTGTTGATTTGATTGCTTATTGACAGTGCAACTTAGGAGGAGCTGCTTTCTGAGTCTCAGTTTCCTACAAGTAAAATCTCAGTTAATTCATCTTTAATGTGGATAACATAGTACCCATGTCAGAGGCTAGTTTTGATGAGTAGGTACATAGTAAACACTTGAGAAATGTTACTGATGACTATTCTTAAACATATCTGAACTCTCATCAGATAATTTTCTTTGGTTGAATCTTGAGGCAAAAAACACATTAGCAGCAATCCCTTATATGCTTCTAGTTTAATGCGAGACCTGGTATGTTCCAGTATTTTGTGATTGCAAGTTGTCATTCCTGATTTAGAATTTTGAAAACTGTTAATGTTAACAATTTTGATTTGGGAAACCGGATGAGCTTTTAAGAATAAGTGTATAATTTTTGTCATTGGATCTTAACCTACTGAAACAATACAAGGTTCCTATCCTTTGGAATCAGGTAAACTGGGTTTTGAACCACAGCTGTTTCTTCATTGGTTATGGTCCTGACTCAATAGAGAAACTTCATTAAACTTCAAATCTCCTATATAAAAATGGAATAATATTAATATCTTTCCCATAGTGGTGCTATGATTAAAAAAGGATAACATATATGAAATATCTGACATATAGTAATCAAGTTAACTAATACTGTTGTTATGGAAACATAACTTTGATGAAAACTATCAAAGAGAATTGATAACAAATGAAAAAAAAAACTGTACCAAGTAAATTTTAATGCCTCTATTTAGGATGATGAATAAATGATCTCACTTTCCATCAATCGAGCTGCCTGGTCCCAGAGTCAGTGACAATAGAGTTAGTAAATAAGGGCATTTGGATTAGCATATGCCACATGATTAAACTTCAGACTACTGGGGGTAAAAAAACATCACAATCATTGCATTTAATCAGAAGCCTCATCAGGGTGGGATGAAGGCACTAAATATGGCTGGGAATCATTGAGAATGAGGCAACAATCCACTCAATTGTGGAGATGCATATGAGCAAGTGGTACCCATACTGAGGTCAGTGGGCTGAGGTTCTTTGCTTCGTTGCTAGGCAACAAGGGACCTGCTGTTCTGTAGCCCATCAATATCAATATGAAGCATTAACCAAACCACATTCCTGGTTCCACTTATATGATGGCTGCATGGAAATGCTGGGTAACAGAAGAGGATTATGTAATGTGGAAAAAGTGAGAGTTGGCACTTCATAGCAAAGCTTCATCTTTGAAGCAGGAGTGATTCAATAGGAAAGCTCATCTGCTAGTTGTGGTTCCTGCTTAAATTAAAGATGCTGGAGGAAGCACGAGAAACGCACCCATGCCAAGTCTCTCAACCACAAGGTAAAGCAAAAATGTTGGAATTTTTCAGCTAACATGAGCCACAGGAATAGTCAAAGTGGATGATAATCCATGTCTGAAAGTATAGCTTTTAAGACTCAACTACTCTGACTGTAAATTCACCAGTTTATCAGCAAGTTCCTTTTAAGAGTCATTTGCAACTTTAATTATCCCAATAACCAATTCAATAAAGCATTTCCCTCTGGCCATATGGAGAAAGACTGAGCTTCTATAGTCTCTAAACAGATGTCCATGCAGTTACATTTTGCAGTATTTTCTGTTATAAAGGTACTTGCACCAGAATTTATGTGGTTCTCTACCTAGGAAGGTAATTAACATTGCATTAGGTTACCAACTTGTTTATTTAATCAGCAGTATCAATTGCTTCTTTACTAAGCTATAAGAGTTGTTGTAAAACAAAATAAACTAATGTTTTGATCTTGTTTCTATAAGTATGCTCCTGTCTATTAAATCAGGAACACAAAACAATATTTTCAATTTAATTGGAAATAGAATTTTCAACTGGAGAGTCAGTGTAATTAAAGTATGATGTGTTTGGGTACAAGAGCCCCCTGGGTATTGCCTAAAACCAAATAGTAGATATAACTTGCCACAAGAAAAGCCCAAAGAGGCTAATTAGATAGAAACATGGAATACTAGGGAGAGGAAAATGGGATATGTGGAATTTTTTGAAGATTTTTGAGTCAATTATGCACCCATAAGACAGGAGCCATGGGAAAAAGTTGGGGAAAGAAACATAGCTGTATGCAAGAAGTTGTACACAGTGTTATTGTAACACTGAGGGAGTGTTAGAATAACCACAGGTGAGTAGAGTGGTCACAAACTGCTCGTTTGTGTCATCAGTCATCCCAGTTGTTTTGATACAATGTAATCTTTGGTCATAGCTTTCCTTCACTCTTCTGGTTCTTCACATATGACTTTGTTTAGAGAACTGGCCTGCACACTCAGCCCATTGGACTCTTCAGGGACATTAATAGAGATGCTCCTGAAGCCACCAAAAGGCAAGATTTAATTCACCATTGTGGAAGAGTGAATGAAATTTACTCTCATCTTATGAGTGAGGGGAAAAGAAAGGTGCCTAGGCCTTATATTGGTGGGGCTCCTGGGTGGCTCCCTGGAACCCTGGACAGGTAATTTAGCTATGCCAATTAAGTCGTGGCCATAGACCCAACTTCAGGTATTTGCCAAGTCAGGCTCAAGTTCTTCCCCAAGCTCCAGATGGGTTTAGTTTAGACCAGACACCCTCGCCATGCCTCACAATATTTCTGAACAGCTTGTTCTGAAAACTTAGGTTTGTTCATGTAAGAGATGTCTCTGCTGATATCTGGAAGATTGCTCAAGTAGAGAAGCATGTTTAATCAAAACAGGGAAGAAAGGACCCAAAAATATCATGAGTAATCAAAAGAATCATGTGAATACAAATAATTTTTCAAAGAATCTGCATGCATCCTCACACAACTAACTTCTTGGTCTTTCTACTGCTCTTAGTCACAAATTCTCTTTCTAGAGTAGGCCAGAAGAGTTAAGAAAAAACCAAACCAAGTGACTCATGGAACCATTCTGATTTTACAAATAATTATTGAGAATTTTTTTCTGCTTGAGGCACAGAGCTAAGTATTATGTCCTGGGTATAAAGAAAATAAAATAGATATGGCTCTTGCTTGTTCTGAAAATTTGGAATTGTTCTTAACTAAAACATTAGCAAATATAACCAAGCAGGATATTTACAGCATAATATATCCTAATAGAACAGAATATATTTGACTAATGCAAGGATGGTTCAATAATAGCAAAACTGTTAATTAACCATAGTACTAGGTCAAAGGAAAAAAGCCACTTGATCATTTTTTTTTTACAGATGCCAAATCCTTTGATCATTTTTTTTTACAGATGCCAAAGATCCATTCAATAAAAGTGCTAATAAAATAGTCCTATCAATATATAAAAATTAGACGTGTTCTATTTATAAAAAATAATAAAAATATAAAATATCTGAAATAGGCTTAGCAAAAAATATATTAAGATTTATAAAGAAAACTTCAAAATTTGACTTCTAAAATAAAAATGGAATAAATAGAAACCAGCTCAGGTAGAGATATTTCGTATTGTAGAGATATTAATTCACCCTAAATTGATCAATTAAATGTGATCTTAATCACAATAATAATTTATCCCTCCCCACCTTTCTCTGTCTCTTTTCACTTTTTTAGAACTTGACAAGCTGGTTAGAAAAAGTCTGTATGAAAAAACTAAAATACAGATTACATTATAAAGGCTCAACTGAAAAATTTTAAAAAATAATAATTCTACACTTGATCTTAGCCAAAAGGCTGAGAAATGATGCTAATTGAACTTAAGAGCTTCTGCACAGCAAAAGAAACAAGCATTAGAGTGAACTGACAACCAACAGAATGGGAAAAAAGTTTTGCAAGCTACCCATCTGACAAAGAACTAATATCTATAATCTACAAAGAATTAAAACAAATTTATGAAAAAAAAATCAAAAAGTGGGCAAAGGATATGAACAGACACTTTTCAAAAGAAGACATTTATGCAGCCAACAAACACATGAAAAAATGCTCATCATCACTGGTCATTAGAGAAATCCAAATAAAAACCACATTGAGATACCGTCTCATGCCAGTTAGAATGGTGATCATTAAAAAGTCTGGAGACAACAGATGCTGGAGAGGATATGGAGAAATAGGAATGCTTTTACTCTGTTGCTGGGAATGTAAATTAGTTTAACCATTGTGGAAGACAGTGTGGCGATTCCTCAAGGATCTAGAAATAGAAATACCATTTGATCGAGCAATCCCATTACTGGATATATACCCAAAGGATTATAAATCATTCTCTTATAAAGACACATGCATACGTATGTTAATTGTGGCACTGTTTACAATAACAAAGACCTGGAACCAACCCAAATGCCCATCAATGATAGACTGGATAAAGAAAATGTGGCACATATACACCATGGAACACTATGCAGCAATAAAAAAAGGATGAGTTCATGTCCTTTGCAGGGACATGGATGAAGCTGGAAACCATCATTCTCAGCAAACTGACACAAGAACAGAAAACCAAACACCACATGTTCTCACTCATAAATGGGTGTTGAACAATGAGAACATATGGACACAGGGAGGGGAACATCACACACTGGGGTCTGTTGGGGAGTGGAGAGCTATGGGAGGGATATCAGGGAAGTGGGGTGATTGGGGAGGGATAACATTGGGAGAAATACCTAATATAGGTGATGGGGGGATGGAGGCAGCAAACCACCATGGCATGTGTATACCTATGTAACAATCCTGCAAGATCTGCACATGTACCCCCAGAACTTAAGATATAATAATAAATGAATGAATGAATGAATTCTGATGAATGGACTACTTACTACAGAGATTAAAATGTAAAACTACAGCAATGAAATAGGTTTGGAATAAACTAAAGGGAATAAACTAAACTGTTTTACTAAACTGCATAGAGAGACAACATAAGATACAGCAGAGTCCAGAAGTAAGCTATAATATTCAAGTAGATTTATATAGATATTTAGTATATGACAAAGGAAAGCTTTTCAAATTAGAGAGGAAAACTCCAATAATTCAAACAAATGAGTTTGGAACAACTGACAAAACATGTTGGAAACAAAATAAGGCCATACCACTCCTTTCTTTAGATAGCTCAATGGTTTGATACATTTATTTTAAGAGTTAAGCTTAAGTACTAGAAGAACATGAGAAAGTTTGGTAAAATTATCTCTAAGCAAGACAATGAATACAAAAGCCAGACAGGAAATATATGATTAATTTAAATCCATAAAATTAAAACATTTTATATGGCAAAAACTAGAACAAGCTGGGAAAAATATTTCCAACACCCATAAAAAAGCAGCTAATTTTCTTAATATTAAAATCTTAATATTTTAAATATTATAGATAAATAGTAATTACTTTGATAATAAAGAAATATTTAAATACTATAAATATTGTAAATCAAGAAGACAATGACCAATAATGCAAAGAAAAATGGGAATGAGAAAAGATAAATTTTCAGTTTATAAAACAAAACCTAATAGCTTTTAAACATGAAAAGATACTCAACTTACTCAAAGGTAGACAATGAAAAGAAGGTAGACTTTTTCACCTATCAAATTGGCAAAGATGAAAATGTTGAATAATAAGCAGTATGGTCAAGGGTTTGGAGAAACAGGCTATCTTATACACTGTTGGTAGGACTATACATTGGTATAAATTCTTCAGGGGGCAACTGAAGAATGTGTGTCAAATCTTAAATGCAGATATATCTTGACCCAGCAATTATATTTCTAACAATTTATCCTATTATCATATTCATTGACTTCCACAAAGTGAAATCTATATCTATCTAATACATATATTTCACTTCAACATTCTGGCCAAAACAGAGAGTCTAAATATTTATCAATAGAAGACTTAATAGACATATAGCTTTAGATGTGTTAAGATAGATGTTCAATGTATTAATATATTATTAAACTTAAAAAGGAGAAATAAATTAGTACTATTCTATTTATTAACAATTGAGACATCAAATATATGCTTACATATGAACACACTATTTCTCTGAGGACATACTAGAAGCTGTTAACTATAGTTATCTCGGAGAACTGAGACTGAGGATTTGAAGGGTTATGGAAGGAAAACTTTTAATTTTATCTTTATATATTATGTGATTTCTTGCTATGCAAATTTGTTGCTTTTATGACAAAAAAACTTTTCCTTCTTTTGCTACACTGTAAAAATCTCACGTGTAGTAGGATTGTTTTGGATAAAGTCTGACTTGCTAAAAATGTTGAATTTACTATTGAAACCCTCACCTGTCTGAATAAAACAACCTCTGATCATGAAATACATTTAAGTGGTAATCTGAAATTCAAAGACTCTTTTCAAAAGGATTAATTTCAAAATCCTAGAATTGGATAAAATTTAAAATGTAGTTTTTTAAGATAAACATTATTTTCTGTGGGTTACACCCCCGAGGGGCACCAAGGAAGGAGACCTGTGCAGACCCCAGGCACAATTAGTGCCTGAAATATAACTCACTGCTTACTTATATCTAGCTTATATATATAATCATACTTAGTCTCATATAATCTTTGTATATAATCATATAACTCACTGCTTACTATATCTAGATTATATATATAAAATCATACTTAGTCCCATATAATCTTTCTATATAATCACATAGGTATTGTAGTCAGAGCTGTACTGACACATTTAGTGCTGATTTATACAATGTTTCTATATAACCATATAGTAGTTTATAGTAGGAGGAATGCCTAGAGCAGTCACAGAACAGAAGCAGTACTTGGGAAAACAGCCAGACCAGGACAAGAACCAAAGACCCAGGCAGTGGCGTCCCTGCCTGAAAGGGCATATGCTGTATGGCAGGCTTTGAGCAAGAGCCTCTCCTCCACAAAGGAGTTGTAGTACCTTGCATCCAATTCCTGTGGAAAGCAGGCCTCAGGCCTGAGATCCTGCAAATAACCAAGGGAGAAGAACCCCTCTGGTGTGACCAGTCATGGCAGCTGTACACCCTGTCAGTCTTCTCTCGCTTCTGTGCTAGCTCAAATCATACTCTCATAAATATCTTAAGCACAAGTCTGTCAGCTCCCACTGCATTGGCTTACGGTCTCCTTTTATTAGAAATCCTTTGAAGTCTCCAACCTCCAGATAAGAAGTGTTGCGCACGACACCTGTTTCACACAGCCTACCTCCTTGCCTGGGTGACCTAACGGGGTTGGACCCCTTTTCTGTACACGACCCTCTACTACTGCGCACAGCACAGCCCCCTATTGTGCACGGCCCACTTCTTTGCTGAGATGACATAATGGGGTGTCCCACTCGCTTGAGACTCTCGTGATTATGTATGCCCTATCACTAAGCCTATAGATGATGACCTCACTTACGACCCTTCTCCCTGCTCGTACCTAATAAATACAGATGCTTCTGGGCGTTCGGGCTCACCTCTCTCTGCTCACAGGCCCCCTGAGTCCAGCTGCTCTTCTCCAGTTCTTCAGTGTCCTGTCTCTTTACTTCTCAGATCCTGCATTTCAGCACAGCATAAGGGACACCCCACGACCCCGTGGGGCCCAACAACCCTACAATTTTCCAAACAACATGACTGACAAACCTATTATATATATGTTTACACACATATATAT